>JANITW010000008.1:22448903-22465340 GCA_027564335.1 Erythroxylum williamsii | reverse complement strand
TGCTTCTATTGTCATGCAATACACACATAATTCACATATTACTAAATTGATCAATCATATGACCATTCAATCATACACATGTTTACATATATCTTGTTTAATGCATGCTCAATTGACTTTCCCAGGTATGTATCCTTATTTACAAATCTTGATCATTATACATCATATCTTGTACATAACTTATTGACAATTAGATTTATGCCTTAAGTAAACTTGATTACTCTGGATTCATCAATCAATCATTCACCAAACTTTTTCTAGCATTATATATTCACACAATTTCCTAATTCTCATTCATTCATACCCAATTTACATTTCTCACATCCTTTAGATCACATTTGTATCTATAAGAACACCTTCATTCCTTTAACAACTCTCAAATTTTATGTTTAGATACATTGATCTCAAACAATTCATTCTTTAAGTTATAACCTCAATTTATAACCTAAACTTATCAAATTCTTAACCAATTAATCCAATGATAATCTAGGTTCATTTTAAGCCTCAATCAAATCCAAATACACCAAGGTAAAGTAACTTATCCTTAGTTGGTTCAACAATCACATAAAATAGAAATTTTCTGTTTCAGAGCATTTCCCAAGATCGTGGGTACCTTTCCATGATCGTGGAAAGACAAAACAGAAAATTTTCTCACTTCATTACATTGCCAACGATTGTGGGAAGGGGCTTATGCAGTGGGATGGGTGAATAGAAAGTTCACCCTCCATTTCCTTCAACTTTTCTTCAAAATTTCAACACCCTTTATGATAGTCCATCAATTATACCTTAAAGATACTTTAATTCCTCATCAATTCATCTCTAATTCCAATTCAAAATCATTCAATTGGTAACTTATAAACAATTTATCTTTTATGCATCAAAACTAAACAAAAACTTTCATTCTCTATTATACATGAAAACCTAGCTCTTTCCCTATTTCAAGAACACTACACTAGCATCTTTCTTTAGCATAAATTCACCTTCGATATAGTTCAATTATCAATCTAATTCTTCTTTAAAACAAGCTATAACCTAGGGTTTCTATGTATCAAAAACAAAACTAATTCATTCATCAAATTTCCAACACACTTAATGTCAATTCTACATACATTCCAACCTAATTCATCCCTAATCAATCATCATAAATGTTATGCTCACATATATCTCAATAGGGAAATCAATTACTTACTTGTTTAGCTCAAAGTCTCCTCAGTTAACAAGCTAACCAAGCCTTTCAAGTGTTGAAGCCTGCCCAAGAATAAGATGGAGATAAAAAGGGCACAAGATAAAGGCTACAGAATTTTGGCAAAATTCAAGGTTATGGAGATTACGTGGGTGTGTTGAGGGTGAGAAGAAGAAGAAGAGAGTAGTGAGTGACCAGAACAAAAGAAATATGGTCTTTCATGTGTGGAGATTATGGGTGTATGTGTGTGGTGGAAATGTGATCACTTTTTTTGTCCAATACAGGGCCTATATCTTATTCAATCATAAACAGTAAAATTAAATTACCTCTGACTTGAGAGGTTTAGGATGAAATGTAAAATGATAAACAATATTTCACAATATTACATTATCAACCCTTCCATCCCTTCCAAAAAAACAAATTTCTAATTTATCATCTATTTACATTCCATTGCATTATAAATCATTATATTCTATTCCATTCCATTAAAAATTTTACGTCTAATTAAACGTAACCTTAGAGTTATAGGCTCCTTTTTTAAGTTATAAGATTAATAAATTTAGTTCAATTTGATTCAAATTTTATTTAATTAAATTGAGAACTAAATTTAAATTTTTTGGAAAAATAATATTTGAGTTTAAATTAAACAATTTTTTGATTTAATTAATTATAATAAATTATTCATATTTATATTAACTTAACATTAGCTAGTCAAAATTAGTTCAATAAACTTGAATTCAAATATTTAAACTTTGTTGAATTTGGAATAAAAATTAAATAAGTTAATTCAAAATAGAGTACATGAATTACAACTATAATCTTCACTATTGATTAAAAAACGTAATATTATTAGTAACATAACTAATTTTAAAATATTTAATTTTTAAAGATTTTTTAATTTAGTATTGATTTTTTAAAATTTTAATCAAGTTACTAATATTTTATAATTTTGACAATTTAATTTAAGACGTTAGTTGATTAATAATTTGTTGATTTGATTAACGAAAATTTTCTTTTTGGCAATGTCTACACAAAAAAATAGTACCAACTAAAAAAACTCGCAGCCCAACCTAAATGATCCACTAAACATACCCATTGCCCAATCTGAATGACCCATACCCATACCCATAACCTAAAATCATATTCATATATAAAATAAAATTGAAAATTTATGGTAATTAAAAATTTGAATTTAAAAAGTTTTATTACAGTAGAATCAAATTATTTAATTAATTAGAATCAATAAATTTAATTAAAAATTAAATTAAATAAAGCTAATTTAAATTTAGTTAAACATGTAGGAGCCGTTTTACAAGTTTAATGTTACATCTCAAAATATTACTTTTTAGCAAGTAGTCGGGTTTGATCCCCACTAAATACATCGGCAAGAAGAGGCAAGAGTCTTAATTGTAATTAAGCCCTGAATTCAGATTAGTCGGAATCGGATGATTTACACCTTAAATAAATCTTTTTAAAGGATTTATCGGGAACCTGTCTTTCCTGTACTTTGGTGTAATGTTGGTTCATTTTCCGTTTTATCAAAAAGAAAAAAAACTTTCTAACTTATATATTTTAGCGAAAACGATACCGTAAAGCTTTCACCAAGAAACAAACCAACCCGGCAAGCCCACCTTGTGTCGGTTTTATGGAGAAGGTTCTGTCCTCTTTCTTGTTCTTCGTATCTCTCGATTTGGGACTGTACTTCGTGTAATGGGGAGCGAGGAAGAGAGGGCTTTAGAGAATCAGCTGGAGATTCAGTTGCAAGAGCAGAAAGATTCGCTCTCTGCCCTGGGCGATGCTCTTGCTGTTGACCCCTCCAATCTTGAGCTTCTTTCGGTATGCTGGTCTCCTTCTCTTCTTTTTTCTTTATGCTCACCCTTTAATTCAGGTTGTATTCATACGATTGTTTGTTTTGTGAGTATTTCGTGGTTAGAATCTGATTCCGGATCATGATTAAGTTTTTAGTTTTGTCCTTTTGTTGTTCATCTCTCCATAGGCACAGCGCCGAGATTTTACCCACAAAAGATTTGACCTATAAATTTGATAAACGTTTAATTACTTTGTATTTCGCTAGCACTGAAAGCGGAACACTTCTTTAGGGATTAAGTTGAACACCCAGCTCACTGGTCTTCTCTGTCTGCTCTGCTTCAGAAACGGCTTACCAGCCAGTCATTGTGTCTATTGTACTGGTTACTCAAATTATGTTTGCATATATAATCTAGAGCTTCATTTTCTCCAAACTGCAGGGCATCTAGAGCCTGCTGACCTGGTAACATGCCATTTTATACTGTTTCAGTTTTGGGACAAATCTTTTGGAAGGGAAACTTTACTTGGCACATGTTTTAGAATTTTTTCCCCCTTTCTAATAACTTATGCAGATTGTTTCTTTAAAAGAAGCATTCATTGTGGGGAAGACTAGTAGTCGGATGTGTATAACTATATAATCTTTTAGAAGATGTAGATAAACATGTGCCTCTAGTTGTGCGTTGTATGTTTTTATATGTGCCTCTAATTATGAGGTAACTTGATTCTTTCGCTCTTTAGTTTTCATTTCACATCACTTACTGAAGTTTGTGGAAGTTGGCTGAGCCAAAAGAAAAACATGATTTCTGGAAGTGGCTTAAAGGTTTTTTTTTTTTAACTATCTCAGGTTCAGGAGGAGCTTGTTCAGGCCATTAAAGATGCAGAGGATGGACTCCTTCACTTAAAACGTGCTCGTTTATTACGAGAAGTGGATGCAGGACTGCATGACTCCAATAGTACTGCTCAGAATGTCAAAGTAGAACCACTTGATCAAACTGATGTTAAACCAGAACCTTTGGAGGAGCAAAGTTACTCTGTTGGATCAAAGTGTAGATTCCGTTACATCGATGGGCGTTGGTATAATGGTGAAGTTGTTAGGTTTGAAGATTCTGATACTGCAAAGATCTCTTTCCTGACACCTACAGCTGAGAAAATGTTGGTGCGTTAAATTTGCCAATTTTGTCTTTGTCTTTTAAATGTCTTGCTTTTTCATGCTATTTGGGGATCTTCATACACAATGCTAGAGTGCCTTACTGCACCGATTCTGACCTCTTTTCATGAACTTTTGTTTTTATAGATGGCTATCAACATTCAATATGAGAATCTCTTTTTATTGTGTGCGCAATTTTTCTGTCTGATTGATCTTTCAAATTCCCTCGTTCTTCTTGTGTTCAATTGTTTGAAAGAAGCTTTTTTAACAGTTGCTTCTAGTCCTCAAAAAAGTTTTCTTCTTTAATATGTAATGTGTCTGTAAAAACTATAGTGTATCGTTTCTTTACACTATTTTGGGGACTCACTATGCTCGACTTCCTTGCCACACTGGTTCTAACCTCTATGTTGAAATGTCTTTTTTCATTGATTGTGTTTTGGTTGACATTTTATGCATGTTGAGATGGATATCAACATATAATATGTGAATTCATGAATTTCCACCTTTTGTTTTTTTATTTTGTGTCTGCTTGATCTTTGCGAAATTGCCTTTCTTTTTTCTGTTCAATTGTTTGAAAGAAACTTTTCTTAAAGACTTGCATCTAGTCCACAGTAAGGTTACTATAGTTACATGCATTTGTTCATATTTGACCTTATCTTTTACTCGATGCATTTGCTCTAGGACATCCTTGGTTCTGACCGAAAACTTTTTCAGGACATGAATCTCAATGACACACGTTATCTGATGCATTTAATAAGTTTACTTTTCCTTTTCTTCCTCTGACCTTCTTTGTCAAGTTTTTATTTTCAACGATATGACTTAAGTGAATGTGATTTTGTTTTCAAAGACATGACATAAGTGAATGCGATTTTTCTGTTTTTGAAAAGGCTAACTGCGAAATGCTTATTGCTTAGGGGAAATATGATATAGTTGCTGAAATCACGTTGTTGAGCTAGTCTTGAGATAAAAGTTAATTGGTTTCAATGGTCAATGTACTGATGATAAACCAACCAAGTGCAGATATGCAAGTTTTTTCTGCAAGAACGATGTCGATTTGGTACTAACTGCCGCTTATCACATGGTATGTTACAATCATGTTTCTTGTAGACCTGTAGGCCGTGGAATTTATTCTAGATGTTTGATTTCTTAATGTCTGCGGCTCCTGATATTTTGAACAACACAGGAACTATGTTCCAGGAAGGTGTTACTTTCCTATATCCTAAAAAAACAACTTCTATATATCTTCACTAGAAGGGTGTTATATTTAAATCTCTAATTGTGAAAATTTTGTAACATGTCACTTTGTCATAAAGATTAAAAGCTATGCTCGGGCAAACTAATAATATGTTTGTTATGAATCATGTATAGGTATCCCTTTGACCTTTGATTTAATGTCTTGGCTAACTTGTGCCTGGCACTTGTCATGATTCTGGTTAGAACTTGTGCCTGGCACTTGTCATGATTCTGGTTAGACAGTTTGTGGTGCATACGCAATTTGGTCAGACTGGCTTCTTATACTTTCCCAGATCAATGTTAATAGCTCTTTACTGATTCATGTACGTTATGGTGTTGCTCATGTGCGGTGTGTTTTGTGCCCATGTGTGCATATGTTGGCACACTGTTGTATTTGCTTATTAACCAGTAGTTACTAATATCTCAGAGTTGACGTGGTTCATACTGTCCGCAGGGTTTGATGTGTCATTGTCTGCTTTGAAGAAGTATGTCCCACCAGTATGGGATGAATCACTAGTAGGGACTAATATATGGGCAGTCTCAGAGAGTAATGGTGGAATCTGGAGGGAAGCTGAACTTGTATCCTGGGATGACAAACTCAGTGTCGGTCAAGTTGTTTTCCGTGATGATGGGAGTTCTGTAAAGCTTGGGAGTGAAGCTATGACATTGTCTGTGCATGCTTTAATGAGCGATGAAGAAGAAAGTGATTCAAGCTCAGAAGAATATAATAGTAGTGACTTTGAAGAAAGTGTGGAAGGTTTAGGATTTCTTGACAGCTCAATGTTACAAAGAGGTGTTCAAACAGAAACTGCCATATTTGCAAAATGGGAGAATCACACTCGGGGTATAGCTTCCAAGATGATGGCAAATATGGGTTACCGTGACGGGATGGGCTTAGGTGTAGCTGGGCAGGGAATGCTGGACCCCATTTCTGTCAAGGTGCTCAAGCCAAAGCAATCTCTTGATCATGCATTGGAGTCTCAAAAGGGGGAAGGGACGAAAGAAAATCTGGGGAAAAAGCGAAGCAGAGGAGGGAAGAGAAAACGGGAGAAGAAGTTGGCTGCCGCTTTAAGGGCAATAGAAGATGAAGAAGAAATGAGACCAGATGTTTTCAGTCTGATTAACAGCCAACTTGCGATGCATGGTAAGGCCTTGAACAATGGATCAGCGAAGAAGCAGTTAAATAAAGGCCCAGGAGAGAAAAAGGTGGATAGACGAGATCTGATTGCTTACGATGATGAGATAAAGGACTTGCAGCTTCGTGTGGGAAAGCTTGAAGAGATGGCGAGTAGAAACAAAAAAGAGAAGGTGGTGTATGAGGCTGCCATGAGGAAGTTAAATGAGACTCGCAAAGCCTTGGCAGAGGCTGAGGCTACTCGTAGTTCTGCATCAACTGCAGTTGCTAGTAGAGAAAAAGAAAAGAGATGGCTCAAGTTTTGAGGTGCTAAAGATTCATGTAATATTAATACACGCTGTTTCATTGTAATCCTAGTAATCGAGGTGGTCGCCCTTTTTCACTGGGATCGCTCGTAAATGGTAAGGTCTTCAAGGGCCATAAATATTGATTCAGATGCAGATGCAATTATGATTAGTCAAGTATCATTCCAACCGTCCGAAAATCCATTTCATTGATGCTTTTGACTATAATAGAATGGAGTTGAAGATTTTAACATTGTTTTGTTTTCGTCGTTATTGCCATTTTCTTGATTAAAACCTTTATTTTGGAACTTGTAAATTGTAATTTAATCTTGGTCAGCTGCAATTAATTTCGGGGGAGCTCCTTAGTCAATCTAGTATTCATTTGCAACCTAAATATCATGCTCCACCTCCGCCACAAGACATAAATATAAGAAAATTTTGGAAAGACTTGCCAGGAATTCCAAGTCTCCAGGTAACAGAATCAATGGATACACACACGAGTTACAACACAATTCCTATCTACCGTAAACTATCCAGTGAAATCACCCACTGGGACTGAGATGGGACTGGATCACCATTTTATAATCTCCTGTGCGTAACTATCCAGGGAAATCATCCACTGGGACTGAGATGGGACTGGATCACCATTTTATAATCTCCTGTGCGTTCTTATGAAGTTTGTTGTGTTCATGGCTATAGCAGTGGAGCATGCATAAACTGCGGCTAAGCACAAGCTTGCCGATATTAGTAGAAAAGCCTTCCATTGCCTCCCAGAAGCTAGAATTGCCAAAGCAGTGAAGGCAAGAGCTATGGCAGAAAGGGTATTTTTCCAAATGGTGAAGGATTTCACTGCAGCGCTGCATCCCTTGCAATGTATTACATGGCGGAAGTATCGGTTGGCAAGGTTGGGTGCATGGATTGCCCCGATTCCCCCCTTGGCCGGTAAAGAAGCTGAAGCACCGGCAACAAGACCAGCAGGTGCATGCTCAACGACTGCAGGTACTTGAGGCAAAGAAATTGTGGTGTGGCCAAAATGATAAGGCATTCCATGCCCTACTTTGTCCATCCATTTCCTATACTCAGCTACCCATGTATCTGATGACCTCAAGTTGAGATACAGTTTGTTTGTTGGGATTCTTTCCTTCATCAAAATCTCATTTTGAGATGATAAAAATCCCATATCTTGTTCAAAGACCTTACATGCATTCTGGTGAAAGTACCATTCAGGAATCCACTTCGCCGCAAAAGTCGATCTTCTTGTTGATCCAAACCTTACAATAAGCATGGATTTTCCTTGTCCGGTTGGTCGACAGAGGAAAAGGCCTGAGAAGTAAGTTTTCTCTCCCTTCTCGTCAACGGTTTCAAGGCTATTTGATAGGACGCAAGGGGCTTCAAACCTTAAGAAGTTTCTCCTGCTTTGATCCTTTTCTCTACCCCACCACCCTGCAAAACCCCTATCTGTGCGCTCTGTCACTTCAAAAAATAGAGGTTGAGCATCCTCTCTTTTTGCACTCCAGTCTGTTCTGTCATGTGAAATCGGAACATGTGCTGGATCCATCAGATTTTCGAGAAGTATGGAGTGATCATAAGGAAGCTCATGGATGGTTGAAACATCTCGAAACCCCGGTCGGGCAAAGTTCTCAAACCAAGGTAGTTTACTCACATTAGGTGCGGTCTCTCGAGACATCCATATCCACACAACACCTTGGGAGTCCCTCACCTCGTACGTCTTGGCACAAGCAGACCGCGGGATTTCAGCGCTTGCAGGAAGCTGCCATGAAGATATTAGTAGATCAAGAGAGTTCATATTAACAACCATGGCGATGAGGACAAACCTGAGGTATCTTCACACATTTACCCTCCCCTTCAAACTGCCAACCATGATATAGACATTCAAGCCTTCCATCTATCAGCTGACCTTCTGATAGTTTGGCTAATCTAAAATCAACCAAAGCCAAATTGAAAAGTAAATCAACTAAGCCAAAGTAACTTTCATACTTCATAGCCTAAAATTACCACAAGAATAGAAAGAATTCGTCATTGAGGTAGCTAAACTGCACAAAGAATTGGTAATTTAAGTACCGCATCCAAAAGTCTTCCCTTCGCCATACTAAGCTTAAACAAAAGCAATTGCTTTCCAGTTCTCAGCACTTAATGGAAACAAAATTTCAATACCCAGAGAAAATGAAAAACAATTATGGACAATCATTCAGAAAATAAGTTCATACTGGTAAATCCCTTATGCCCAATGCAAGTGTCATACAGAGAAGCTACTAGCGGTAAAGGGTTTCTTTTACCTATGTGGGCACCGATCTTCATAACAACGAAGCTCACCATGGCCATCTTTATACAACACTATCTGCTTATCAAATACAGTGAGGCCCAGAGGTGCATCATTTGGTACATCTCTAGTAAGATAAAGAGGGTACCATTCCTCCCTCCAATTATAATTCGCCGCCAAACTCTGTCCAACTACTTTCACATCACGCTCTTCACTTATTGACGAAGGTAAAGTACTTGACAGATCTGCGTGGCACTTTATCTGGTTGCTTGCTTTCACCTGTACTGGTCTCACGAGAATGGCTGTAGACGAAGTCAGTTTAGGAGTTTGAGGGAGCGGATTGAAAGCCAGTGGTTTAGTGGAGGAAGTGGCATGAAAGATACATGGATTTAGCGGTAAAGCCATGGGAGGTTCGGTTCTGTGACTGTGACCAGGAAGACTGTTAATGAAGCGCATGCAGGGAAGAGTCCGGAGGAGGAACTAGGGAGGAGAAGGGGAAAAACTTTGGAGTTGTCAAATGAAAGAGGCAGATGACAATATTACAGGACATCTGGACAATTCCTGACCACACAGGTCAGTTTTTTCTTCTCTTTTACCATGTTCTCTGACCAACTTATTGTCTTTTATGTTCTTTTTCATCATTTTTCCAATCGAAAATTGACCGACGAGGGAGCGTACCCACGCACGGTTGTTAAATCAGTTCAGACTCGGTTGCTCTTGCATGTTTCCTAAAACGCTGGACTCTTGGCGGGTTGGTTGCTTGTGTGTGTATGTGTTGTTTTTACCAACCAAATTATCCTCTGCCTCAAGTGCTAGTCCCCCAGTCTTTTAGCTTATCAGCAATTATTAATCTTGATGATGAATAACACTGTAGAAAGTCGGTAATCATTGAGCAACAATTGGTTTCCCAAGTCTACACGTCTTTTTGCTTGCTGATACCATTTATGTACTGCACGCAACCAGAAAGTTGTTCCTTTGAAGTCCAAATCAAGGTTCTGATCCTTGTAAGTTAAGCAACTTGTGGTCCAACTGTTTGCAGATTTTACATTTGAATTAAAATGGGAAATTTCTGTTGTGTTTCATGTTTCAGTACCACATCAATTTGACAGGAAAAGAAAGTATCATTGTGCAAAATTCCTTATTCTTTGGGAGGAGAATCAGCAAAATAGAGGAAAAACGTCCGATTGACACTGAATGTTGGCGTCATGGATCATCATAATCCAATCAAGCCTCCAACAAGTTCTGCAGATAGAAAATAGAACATGCAGTACTATGTACTAAACACTGACAAATTGCCCGTTTATAGCAGTGGTCATGAAAAGCGGGAAAACTAGAGCAAAATGTCAGGAAGCACGGATAGTTATTTCCTTTCTTTGGCTAATTCCTAGCCTTTCACCTGGTTTTGATGGGAAAGAGGATACATAGTTCTTGGAGCACAAACAGAACAAATTTATAAAACCTTCTTCGATACAAAAGCTCCATAACATGTAGTAGTTTGGATGTTTTAAACATCTTCTGACAAACATTTATTGCCCATGCTACTTTTGAGAGGGTTTGCTTTCTTCTAGTTTTGGTCACAAGAATAAGTGAATAGTAATAATTTATGTACTGTTTTCTTATACCAGTGGAAACTTTTGAGTCATTGTTTTTGCTCCCTCAACCATTATTCACTGAACACGATTGTCGAATTTCCCCTACTTCATCTGTCTTCACTCCAAGGATGGTTAGCTTCAAGAAGGACTGGCTCCAACTCTGAAAAAACAGTTGTTGATCATTAGCCAAATCCTCTACCTGTTTCCTTGTTCTGTCGTCTGCAAGTAGAATAGAATCCGATTGGAAAAGACCTTTGTGGTTTATCAGGTTTCTGTAGTACTGATTGTCAAATGTGGCGGATGTTTCGGGATCATTGTTGACTGTTATTGATGGGCTTGCCCCCTGGGGACACTTCTTCATTAGCTCATTTGCATAGATACTGTCCAGGGAGGAGTCAACGAGGCTACGCTTCCCCTTAGAGTCTTCTTGGAACCGGCCACTGAACGAGCTACAATGAGCTAATCCTATTGTATGAGCTCCTGCATATATCCAATGCATGAAGTCATAAAATATTCAGTTAAAAGTCTGCTGTCACAATCATGACATTGCTGTACTCTTTATGTGTTTAAAATCAATTTTTTGACAGGGGAGGAAAAAAATACTAGTTGCCAACCGCTTGTAATCATTGTTCAGTTTGAAGAGATAGACCTGACAGGGTGACGAGGTCCTCCGGGGATAAACCTTTGGAGGAGAAGATCTTAATCATCTCGTCTATGGAAAAGCTTGTATCTACAATGTTGGGTCGAACATTTCCAACCAAAGAAACCATTCCATCCCTCCTACCAGTTGGAATTTGAACCAAGGGTCCACCAGCCTGTTTTCAGTTTAACAGAAACGAACAATTATCCAACGAACTGAAGCATGCAAGCAGTTTAAGGAATGTCGCATTACAGTTTTTGGTTTCTTACAATGGCCACGGCATCTCTGGCGGCCAAAGCAACTATATCAGCACAAGAAACTGTCTCCGGGCAGAAGATTTCAAGGACACTTTTAGCTGAATTGATAACTGAAAATCCTCCAAGAGACCTGTTTGCAGGATCACTCCGCTCAGTTGCATTTCCTTCTAGCAATACAGATGCATCACAACCCTGCAATAAACAAGAAAGCAATTGTATTCAACTTTTTGTAATTGTGGGTTCCGAGGAACAGTTGAAATTAACTGATGCGAGTGATGAACGAATGTCAGTGAGATACGTTAGTTTAAGCAGAAACGAAGACGGGATAAGTCTCTCACCTCCACGAAGCAGTCATGAAAGAGCAAGCGCAGGAGCTTTCCTGGGATGGTTGGATCAACAGAGGAAGCCGACCTCACTGTGTTGGCAACCATCAGTTCTGCTGATGGGCACGAAGCTGCGTAGAAGTTGAAAGAGAGACTAGCAGAAGTAACAGGAACAAACGAGAAGAGAACGACGGTACAGAAACTAAGAAAAGAGAAATGTGTTATCTCCATGAGGATGAGTGAGCTGTAACAGTTGAAGAGAAGAGATGATATATGTATATATGCATTCAAGGCTGGCATTCACATACGGAGGTTGGGTGGTAGATAAAAGAATTTATTAGAATTATCTAACACTGTCAACTACTAGTGAATCCACTTATTACTTCAACAGACGCACAAGCATAGCACCCTTTCTGGACATGGGTAGTTCTACTGTACACATTTCGCAATGATTAGCTTCTGTGGGATAGATAAAATAACTTCTGGATTCACATTTTACGGGTTAATGCATCTTTTTCCAAGTAAAGCATCAACTACCTAACACCATTATATTCTAGAAGGGAATGCTCTGAAACCAAGACTGCAGGCAGAGGTACATTCTGGCAGGACAATGTGCATTGCTCGGCTCATGTCTAACTCAGCCTGTTCAATCTATCCATCAGACACACACACACCATCTGCTGCTCTTCCGTCGAAAATCTGAATAATTGCTAATTGTAAAATTTTCCGTGTCAAAATAAAATTACAGAGAGTCTTACGACATAAATTTATAAGTATACTCACATATTATTTAATATTTCTTCAACAGCTTGCTATAAATTTGCATGGAGGTGAGGTTACTGTTGGTGGCAGTCATTAAATGACATCAGACGTGTAAAGTCTATTCTTGTGATGGTAATAACTACCACAAACTCTGGTTGTCAATAGAACTGGCGTCAAGTGCTCACAGAGGAACATCTGTGCCTTGCAAAAACCGATTCAGTTTAATGTTCTACTTAAAACAGGATATGTCGCTGAATCAAGTGCAGGAGTTAAGCTTTGCAAGTTACAGAAAACAAGCCCCTGAAAACTTGCTGACTTGAAGCATCAAGTTTTCAAAATCAAACTGACATGATCCCTATGTCTTGTCTTCACTGGCCCATCGCAGAAGTTATCATTTCTAAACTCGACTGCCAAAAATGTTGACTAAATCTAAGAGTAAACCTCATCAACACTCAATTGAAGTCTTATTAAAAGGCAAAATTTGAAAAAATCTAATAATACGAAGCCTTACTCTTATTTAACATGTCGATATTCTTTCAAGAGCTCTCCAAAATTGTATGCCCGTGTATAAAATGTCAACTTTGAGATACGTAAAACAAAGGTGGGATCTTGTTTCTCCAAGCCAAGATGAGCAAATTAGTGAGTGACATTAACGTACAAGAGATTACGGCAAAGGCAATTCTATCTACATAACTGAGAAGTATTCTACTAATCAAAATTGTAGGACTCATTCATGCCAAGAGTTATCTACAAAATATATGGACGGTAGGGAAAAGGTCACCGCACATGTGCATTTCCAAATTATTCATTTCATATTTCCATGTGGTCATCATCTTCCACAGGTTCTAGTTCATCCATGTAGTTAGTGGAGAAGAAGGCGAGTACAACAACGTTACACATTGAATTATGCAATATAGTGCACTTGAAAGTTGAAACCAATATGTTACGTAAATCTAAAAGCACCAACAAGTTTACTCAGCTTATTAATTTAGCTCAATCATGAACTAGGTTTTTAATGTATTCCGCCAATTCTTATAAAATTAGTAGTAACCCTTAACTATTTTTTAGGAAAGTTTTTGGTAGGAGCTAGTGATGCCACAATCAAATCCCAATTGTGAGATCCACAACTGGGAACTAAGGGATGGAGGAAGGCAAAATAGTTAGTTTAGGGAACTTAACAAGAAGGAATGCTAGAGGTGTCATCTGGTGAAGAATTTCTATAACTGCAAAGTTCCATGAAGCCATGTCCAAAGTTGTTGGGAGCTTGACATTGAGCAAGAAAGGAGATACAACCACCCGTAACCCCATATGCGAGATCCGCAATTGGGAACAAAGGGAAGGAGGAAGGCAAAATGGTTAGTTTATGGAACTCAGCAGAAAAGAATGCTGGAAGTCTCAACTTATCTGGTGAGGAATTTCCAGAATTGCAAAGTTCTAATTAAGAAGCCTAACCCAAAATTGTTGGGAGTTTGACACTGAGTAAGAAATGAGTAGCATCAAGTCAATTCCTATTTGGGTTATATTTCACAATGTTCCACTAGAATTTTGGACATTAGAAGGATTAAGCTTCTGAACTAGTTCAGTGGGTAAGCCCCTTCCTATGAATAAACAGCTAGGATGGAAAGAATTTGTTATGCTAAGATTTGTGTGGAAATAGAGAAGGATAGTGAGTTACCTTGGAAGCCTCGGATAAGTCACAAAGTATGGAAACCAACTAGAAAGAGGTTTGCTACAGGCACCTATAATAAGATTATAGGGGGAGGGGGAGACTGCCATAGAAGGGGAATCATAGGTAGAAGTTAATAACCAATTAGAAAATGTGGTTGTTAAGCAGATGGGTGACAAGGAACTGCAACTGAATATTTCTAAGGAAGAACACCTAGAGGGGACTACTGAGGAGGAGGTTATGAATGTTGTTTCACAAATGACTGAAGATACAACTATAAGTTTGTAGAGTGGAGGTGATGTGGATAATAGGGAATGAATTGGAAGATTTTGATCTTGTTACAAACATCAAAAGAAAATCAGCTAGATCTAAAGATAAGAAGAAGATGGAGCCTTACTTGAATCTGCCAATGAATTTCTTATTTTGGACCATAAAAGGGCTTAATGATCCTCTTAAAAAGCAAGCAGTAAAGGATCTTGCTTTAGAGAAAAAACCTATAGTAGTGGGTTTACTAGTACTCAAATAAAGCTTTCTCAGCTGCAAGTCTCACTTGGTTTTTTAGGTGACAAATGGAAACTGTGCGCAAACCATACTTTTCATCACAATGGTAAGATCATTATTGCATATAACACAAAGAGAGCCACTGTACATTTTGGTTTCATTTCAAACTAGGTTATTCATGTTACATGTGAATTTTAGGATATTCTAGGTAAAATTGAACTCCCCATAATTTACACAACTGATCATGCATTTCAAAGAGTAAAGCTTTGGGATGACATCAAGGTAATCCACTCTTCAACAAGAGGTCCTTGGGTTGTTGCTGGAAATTACAATTGCTTACTTTCACTAATTGAGGCTGATGGCAGTAGAACAAGGCAAAAGGGGGCGGGGAAGGAATTAATCGACGTTACTCAAAACCTTAATATGGTGGATATCAGGTTTGTTGTTTTCTTTTATACTTAGAATAATACAAGGGTAGTAGTTTATTAAAAGGAAATTGGATAGATTCATGGTAAATCAGCAATCGCTTGTCAAGTTTGCCAAAGCTTATGCTCATTGTGAGGAACCTAGATGCTCTAATCACTCTTCGATGGGTATACTTAGCATGCAAAATGTTAAAACTTTTAGAGCCCCATTCACAATTTTCAATTATTTGACTGGAAGACAGGGATTTGAGGACTTAGTAAGCAACATGTGGCAATCTGAGATGGAGGGATACGAAGCTTATCAACTAATAAGGAAGCTACATATGGTCAAACAAGGATTAAAGGAATTCATTAAAACTAATAAAATGGACTTTGCAGAATTACTACAATAAGCTAAGGACAAACTAATAGTTGTACAATAAGAAAGCAACTTGTCACCTCAAAATCACAATTTGAAGACTTAGGAAGCTGCTTGGTTGAGGGATTATAACTCAACATTGAATGTTCATAGCTCTATTCTGAGGTAGAAATCCAAAGTTCAGTGGCTTAAGGATGGTGGTGCCAATACATAGTTCTTTTACAGTAATTTATTGGCTCGAAGAAATAGAAATAAAATAACTATTCTAGCTGATTATATAGGAAAACTGTGTATAAGTCAGGAGGAGATCAGAAGCATTGCAATGAAATTCTTTAAGAATTTGTTAGGAATGCCTGAATTAAGTGGAAGAGAAGATATTTCTTGTATAATTAAAAAGAAGATTAGTCAAGAAGTTAGGGAAAGTCTTAATTAGTCCAATCTTAGTGCAGGAAATCACAAGCACTCTCTTCAGCTTAAACCCATCTAAGGCTCCAGGGCTTGATGATTTTAATGCTTATGTCTTCTAAAAGACTGTGAACATTATAGGGGAGTTAATGGTGGAAGCAATGTAGGATTTTTTTTTTCTCATCGAAACTTTTTATGGAAATCAACAAGACATATATTTGACTGCATCATACAAAACTGTGAGGTAGTTAGAATTACCTAAGGAATTACCACTAAATTAGATAATTGACCATTGAATTAAGTTAAAACTAGGATCTATTATTGTTTCTCGTGTCCTATATCGAATGTTATTGTTGTTGAAGGAATTGTAACAATATTTAGGTGAACTATTCGAGATAGAATATATCAAACACTTTAGGTTTCCTTATGGTGTTATAGA
>JANITW010000008.1:22303989-22316425 GCA_027564335.1 Erythroxylum williamsii | reverse complement strand
TTTTATATTCTTAATAAAACTTTGTTTTCTTATTTAGTTTTGATATGAAAATTTTTGTGAAATCTATATTTTATTTGAGCCCCCTATCTTAAATTTCTGGCTCCGTCACTGACTATGATGTTCTTCATGATTAAACAGTTATGACTTGCATTCTTTGTGACAGTTTTTGTGGCGTCCAAGACCACCATCATTCTTCGGTCCTGAAAAGGAGGAAGAGATTGCGAAGAATTTGAAGAAGTACACCAAGATGTCCCCTGCAATTGAGTGAGCAACGTCGTGAGAAGAGGAGGGCATTGACGGATGAGTGGGACAAATGGATAAGCAAATGGAAGCGGTTCCACGAGGAAGAAAAACTGGAGAGATAAAAGTTGAGAGATGGAGATGCCAGTGACGAAGAAGATGAGTACGAAGCTAAAGAAGTAGAGGTTGAGGAGATTGTGGATGTGTCTGAGGAGGTTGTATCGTTTGAATATGCTTCATAGTAGCTGAATATATTCACAGCTTCACCTGATACACAAAAAAGAAGAGCTTTGCGTCTCCGTTGAAAAAGAGTGTACATTACAATTCAAAACTTATTATTTAATTTTTTGAAATTTTTTACACGTCTAAATAAATCTAATAAAAATTTTAATATAAATATTATATTTTTAAAATTAGAGTTTATGTGTTTCAAAATTCAAATAATATGTTTGAATATAAAAAGTTTTCCTTTTGTTACGTGATACTATAATTTCTTATATAAAATCAGAGTCCTCATTTATATTAGCTCTGAAATTGACGAGTTTGTTCTTACAAGATCAAAAATATTAATATGCTAATTGCAAAAATATAATCAATGCATAGATATGGTAAATATATAAATGTTCATCATGCCTTATTATGAAATTTGTTTTTTTTTTCTTGTAACTTCCGTCAAATCAATTTCTTAAATAAGTTTGTCAATGCCGCCATCATCATAAGCCATATAAGCATCCAATTTAATGATATCCATGTAAATAAGTTAAGAGAACTCTACTGGAATAAAAATAGCTAAGTAAAAAGTAATAACCCTTTTAAAGCCTGTGACTATTTATAAGAGGAGTTGGATTTTTTAGTAACTTAATAAAAATATAATTCTAATTTTAATTAAACTTATAACTAATTTTAGTTAAATACCAATTAAGCTCAAATAAAATATAATATCTCATATTAGTCCTTATTTATTAAATATCTCAACTTTTAAAAATTTTCAAACTTTATAATTAAATTTAACTAGGTTAAATAACCTTTTCTCTCTCCAATTGTTATGTGTGATTAGATAAATTAAATTTCTTTAATTTATCTTTAATTATATACTTAATAATTTATATCTCGAGATCAAGATTTAGACAATTCATCATTATCATCTAAATATTAGAAATCTTAAAATAGTTTTGACTAATATTTTCATATATTAATTTTTCATATAATTTATTCATTTCATTATACAATGTCTTGATTAGATATAGAGTATGATATTAGTGTCCACTTTATTTTAGTCCAATTCTAGTTTTCTATTATTAATAATTGATTATATTAATGACATTTGAAAGCCATTTTAAAAGTATCATTCTACCTTAATCAAAGATCACCGAATTGATACTTATTGAAAATAATAAAACATTCTTTTTAATTACTTTAGAATGATTAATCTTATATTAATCATTTAACTACATAATTTATGTTATATCTAATGACTATCAATTGAACTGCCTTTAGTTAAGATAGGTTATAAGTAGTATCAAAATACAATAACTCCTATATGAGATACTTTGGAAATCTTAAGTCAAATGATCAATTAGACAATCATTATAATGAGAATTTTCATAGATATCCATGTAATGGTCCAAATAAAATTCTCATATTAGGGCATTTTAGTGAATTTGTTGTCTAGCAAAAACTCACACATTTGCTTGTGGAATCATAACATAACATGTACGAAGTCTTTACACTCTATTAATGTATAGTCTCAATAGAGCAATGACTAGAAACAATTTAGGTATAATACATAGATACAATATAACTCTCATTTTATTATCTTATCATAATTTTATTTGAAATATATATTTATCCCATACTTTATCTTATACATTAGTTAATTAAACAAATATGTATAAGATAAAGAATACATTTAAATAATTATGTTATGAAAACTACAACTAATCAATTAGCTATAAGGTATACAATCTCCTACTTGCGCTAAACCAATTGCTTAAGTATCTTACACCTTATCTCCATATGATGATCATGATACTTTTGGGACAGTGGTTTAATGGGATAATTTTTCAAGATTCTCTATAGTGAGGACTTACTTAAATCTTATAACTTTTATCTCATTATCATCACAATTACTAAGAATTGCCTAAATGCATACTTAGATCTTTAATAAGATGTCTACTCCTTTCACAAGCTTAATGGCTCTAATGTTCTATAGCATATTGACATTTCAACAATGTAAGGAAGTCATTTTACAAAATGAATTTTTTGTGGCTTAATTAGCAATTGATGGTATATTAGAATATTTATAACCTAAAATAATATTGTTTCAAGTAAAATATACGTTAATTATGTAGCGCCTCCTTACCGCAGGATACACACCGGGATGCTCGAAGGTCATCCCGGCACATATCCTACGATAAGGGCACGCTACGTTCAATCACTACGATCACATCATATGGCATAGTATCATAGTTCACTTATAAAGTATCATAAGAAAATCACAATATTTTAAAAGCTAACTTTTTTCTCAATTCATTTCATAAGAACCCGATTGTCTACATTGTGACTTTCAACAATCTCCATATGTACATCATCAAAATTGCAACGTTGTCTTTTCAGGACCGAAGGACAATTCTAGCTTTTGAGAGGCTCTAGTGTGTGTAGATTGTGATTAGCAAGAGAAGTCACAGATTAAAGGTCAATCAACTGAGATTTTTGGACAGATTATTTAGATTGTACATAATTTCCTCATTCATGTAATACCTGAAATGCATTTTCTTGCTCACTCATAATGTTAGCATATATGCACATAAATATTGAATCTTTACACAAAAATAAGTGTACATGCACTCATTGACAACTTTCGGGTATGATTGTTTTTAAATGTGATTTTATTAAAAAGGAGAGGTAGAGGGAGTAGAGAGAGTGATTTTGGTATGAGTTGTGACAAGGAAAGATTTGGAAACAAAATTGGTAGTGATTTGGAAAATGTTCACTGAGTGTACTTCAATCTTTTAGTCACAACGTTTTCTCTAGTTGTCCAAATGAGATGATTCTTAATTTAGATTAACCTAGAGATATATGGCTACATTTCATATGAGACATAGAATTTCAATTCTATCTCTAAGAGTCTCAAAATTTTTCATGAAGTAAGAACTGGATCCAGTACATTGGGAGCTTAATGTAAAATTTGTGTTCTGATTTCGAGAGAAAATCTGGATTAATCTAGATAAATTTTGGCAAAGTTTCCTTATATAGAGTTGTAGATCTTTCTTTTATCTTCCCAACGGTATAAAGTTTGTAAATTTTGGATATCGGAGTTGAGAGATACGAGTATTTCAAGTTGTAATGTCGCATCGTATTAGTCACTGTACAAACTAAGACGAAGTTACTGTACAAAGTAAGACAAAGTTATTGTACAAAGTAAGACGAAGTTACTGTTCATGTAAGACGAAACAAAGTAAGATGAAGTTGCTCTACAAATTAAGACGAAGTTACTGTACAAACTAAAACGAAGTTACTGTTCATGTAGGACGAAGCAAAGTAAGACGAAGTTATTGTACAAAGTAAGATGAAGTTACTGTACAAAGATTCCAAATGAGAAGATTTCTGATTTGTGGTAAACTAGAGACATGAAACTACAAATGGTATGAAGAATTTGGAATCCAATTCAGTCTCTAAGATATTTAAATTTTAGATGGAAGTTGTGCATCATACATTGATTTGGACAAGAATAGTCCAAAAATGTTAGAAGTATATCTTTTGAATCACTAAACCGAATTGAATGATTTTGGTGCCCTTAGAAACATAAGACAATAGAGAAGATGCTTCTAGAATAAAATGTTATGTTAGAATGTTCAAGGGTATTGTTGGCTAGACACTTAAGTATAAATGACATAAGGCATAAATGGAAGGACAAATGAGACAATTCTCAATCATTAAGGGCATAATTGGAAGAAATGGAGTAGAAAAACGTGAATGGAAGGAACTAGAAGAGAAGAACGAAAATTTTAGAGAAAAGAGAGAGAATGTCATGAAAAAGAGAGAGAAGTACAAAGAGAAGAAGAGAAAAAGAGAAATAAGCTAGGGTTTCAATTTCCCTAGCCTATAAGAGAGATTTTGAGGTTGTCCAAGAAGAGAAAAGGAAGAGGAAGAAAAGAGCTTCCAATTGAGAGATCTCTTCCTTTGATGAAGAATCAAGGTCAAGTGTCTACATTCAGGCGTTCCTAGAAATTGAGAGTAAATGTTAATCTAGAGCGTACTGTGAGTAGACCTAGATGGTCTTACTTTATTGTTTGTTTTTTTTTATGTTATGAATTGAGTGATTATGAATGTGAATGTGATTGTTAAATGTGTTATGAATGTGTAATTGTATTAATACATGAATGAAATTTTGAATTCTCCACTTCAATGTGGAATGCCGAACTAAGGTCCGATGACATATGAAAGTGAGTAAATGAGAACTTACAAATGTAAGTGATTCATTCCATTGCATGATTGCATCAAATATAATGGCAATTGTGACCAACGATTAGAGTTTAAAGTTCAACGAGTGAAAATGAGCCTCGAGCTCAAAAGTGAATCAAAGCCTCAGGCTCAATGCTTAATGAGTCCTGTATCCCCCCAAGGGAATAAGGGATAGTTATCAATGAGCTCTATATGGGACAGTGCAGGTACTCTGTCACAACAAAGTAACAAATAGAAAGTGAGTCTCATATGCATTGCATATGCATAATATGAATGATTAAGTGTATTGAATGTAAAATGTGAAATAAGTGAGATGTGTGAATTATGTGTTATGTGACTGGGTGAGCCATCGATGATAGTCACTCATTGAGTTCGCAAAACTCACCCAAAATTTGTAAATACTTTTCAGGACTCAAAAGAATACCCCGTTAAGCCAACGAGAATATACACACAGCATTCAAGTGAAGAATAGAGATCGGGATCAGTTCGCGTCTGCATTGCATTTCTTTCTTTTTTATTGAATTGTATATTCCGAAACTTATTATATATATTGGTTTTCCGAAATGACTCAAGTGTATTGTATATGAAAAAGGGGCCAAATGGCTATTGTAAATTTGTTGATGGTTTTGTGTTAATCGAAAATATTTATGAATGGGCGTAGGCCCAAATTTGAGTATCGATTTTTAGTATATTGTGTTTGTGGTTTTGAAAAAAAAATGTATGCCGATTTTTAAATGATTGAGTGCTTTAGCATGCCACCCTCGCAGCCGGCTATAGTGCTCCTTTTCCCATTTACTCCAAGGAAGAAGGTGACATGTATTTTGTTCTAAAAACTAGATCCTTTCTTGCACCACTATATTTCAATTTTGATGTGATAGAATAAATAGGGTTGAAGGATAAATTGATGAAATTGTGTAATAAAGGTGGTTGGGGTTGATTTGTGCATATAGATTACCCCGTTTTTCATAAGCTAACACTTGAGTTTTTTTTACTTCATTGAGGTTTGAATCAAGTAAACCTAAAAAATTTTGGTTTAGACTACAAGGTCAGCCTTGTAGCTTGGATGAGAAGTTATTAGGCTAACTTTTTCAGTTTTCTAAGTCACAGGTAGAAGATTCTCGTCAAGACTTCTCATTTACAATTTGTTGGAAGTTTTTAACTGACTTGCCTGAATTCAATGCTCACAATGAATAAAACTCTTACATTCTTAATCCTGAATGGTTACTGTTGCACAAATTCATATGTTATGCTGTGTTTGGTAAAACTCAAAGCAATAAATGTTCCACTAGGGAATTGTTGTTATTATATTGCATGGATGAAAGGATTAAACCTAACATATTCTCTTTTTTCTCAATCTTTGACCCAATTTGTGGCAAAGAAGGGAACATCTTTAGGAATGGGTTATTTAGCCACTACTCTGGCCCATCATTTTAAAATTGATCTTACTAGACTAACCTCTGTTCCTTATGAGTATTTTGATGCACCATACTTAAGACATGTGGAAATATTATCGCATGACAACATGTAGCTTCAAGATCCTCAAACACACAATGCAGTCAAGCATAGGATTTCAGGTGGAGCTTCTAGTTCTGGAGTTTATGTGGACTCATTTAAATCAAGTGAGGAACCAGAGGGGATAATGAATTGGGAGAGAGTATATATACTCTTGGCTAACAATAGCAGAAAGACACAACAGTAGCTTGACCAAATGAATGAACAAATGCAGCTGATAGTCGCCAATAGTGAAACCTCGAAAAGAAAACCTAGAAGTCTTAGGAGATGTAAGGACTTCACGTGCCATCTCCAACTTCATCGCCTCCACCCTCTTCATAAGCTTTCTAAACTCCCTCTTATTGTTTTTATTTTTTGTATTTTTTTGTTAGTTGTTTTTAATTGTCATGTGACTATGCATTGGTACTTGTTTTGTGTTGTGATTTTTGGTTTTAGTAATTATGTTCTTTGTTTGTAGTATATTAAGTTAGGAGTTGTTGCCTTAAAATTCTATCATGGTAGTCGAAATAGATTGAGTCATATGCTTGAAGATTGAATTAGGCCACTTGGATAGAAGGTGAACCATGCGGATTGACTAAAGTAATTGGTTATATAGGCTTACTCAAAAATTGATACTTGAGTGATTAGGTGATGTGTAGAAACATGATGGATTTTCATTTGAGCTTAAGTGAGAAGTTGAGCCTATATGACTCTATTCCATAGTCATATCATTTCTTTGATTGCGTGATACTCCCATACGTAGTAGACCCAGAACTTTTTTTGAACCAATTTGAATCTACCAGATGCATGTTAAATAGAAATGATTAAGGCCCTCGCTCTTTTAGCCCTTGAACTAAACAACAACCTATGTCATTGTCCTTTGCAAACCCCTTAGAGCCTTTGATCTTTTTGTTTATAAAAAACCTTTATGTTACTTAAACCCTATTAGTTTACCCTATCACAAGTTTAATAGAGTGCTAAGTTGCATCAGTTTGAAATTCTTGACAAAAAAAATTTCTGAGACACTTTAGGTAGCTTTCATCATACCTTTACTTTTATAGCACATTACTTATAGCTGCAAATATGTAATACCTGGTATCTAGTTTACCCAGTACACCGAAATAAATCAGAATTTGAGATTGATGTCATTAAAACCAGGACAGTGAATAATAATTTTTAGTGACATCAAATTAATGATGTAAGACATTTTTTTCGGTAGTCACAGAAAATTATAAGAGCAGATGATTAAAAACCAGTACAAGGATGGCATTTTTGTAAATAAGTGGACATGAGGAGTATATAAGAAGCTAAGTTAGAGAATAAGACAAAAAAACTTTGTCTTCTTCCTCTCCTAAACTCATGACACCTCCATGGAAGCTCCCTCCAAGCTTTTTCAATCCTTGTAACAAGATTTGGAAGGTGAACCAAGGCATTTGGGTAGCATAAAAAGGTAAGCCTCCATTCCAATGCTTAGATCTATGGATTAAAGCTTAGTTTTTCTCTTCTTTTGTGAAACCCATTTGATGGAATGTATGGGTTTGATGTTTTGGATGATGGGTTTATGTTCTTTCATGTCTATTGACTCTTTAACATGAAGAAATTCCATTTTTATGGTGATTTGGGGGGTTAAATCAAAACCTAGGGTTTTGCAGGTTAAGTTGTCATGGAGACAGATTCGTGGCTCTCTTTGTAGATTTATTTTGAGCTGTTTAACGTGTGAATTTGAAGAAATGTAAAACATAGAAGTTGTAGATCCAAATGTCTATTCTCTCCCTGATTTTTTTTCACGATTTTAGGTTGCTCCAAACTAAGGTAAGAGGCCCCGAATTGACACTGGTTCAGAATACCAGCGGGATTGAAATGAGAACTGAAAGTTAATTGTTTGAAGACCATAGAGTTAGAATTGGATGTTGAGTTCTTCTTACGAAATGCTCAAAAATGTGTCATCTAAGTTTTGTGTAAAGAAAATTTTAATTGGATGAGTATTCTGTTAGATATGGGTGAATAAGTAAAGGGTGTTTTGAGCATTAATGACACAGAAAAGAACATAAACAAAACAGGCTTGTAAAAGTTACAATAAATCCAATTTACACCATTTTTGAGCCGTATTTGGATATGTGATAGCCATATGATTCCATTGAAAATGAAGTGTTGAATCACTTTAATTGGATTAGAAATGAATGAGTTATAAAGTTTTGGGACAGGAAGGGTCCAACTCATGATTGATTGTTAAGGCTGATTGTAAATGGGAGATTTGGATTCCCTTAATGACCGACTTAGAACATGGTCATAAAAGAAGAAATGTGAATTTATGTGTTAACTAGAGGTTTGGAAATTTTGAAAAACATTGGACCTATGTATAAAAAGTTATGCCTTCACGAATGAGACCTATGCTGATGGTTTAGTGAATAAATATCCATTTTTACTGATATGTGTTAAGAAATGAGGTTTATGTGAGAATGCCTAATACGAGTATATGTAATTTTCATGCATGTTACCCAATAGCTTGTGAAAGCAGACAAAGAATAGAACTAGAAGTCGTACCTAGTACCTCTCAAGTTCAAGAAAATTAGAAAAGAGATCAGAACCATTGCGATAGTCGAGGTGAGTATAATCATGCTACTATACTTGTGTAGTAATCCTTTTCTTTTATCTTGCGGCTTGTTGAATTGTTGTCGAACCTGTATGGCTTATTTGATATATGAATCCATGTGATTAAGCCTAGCATGTTGTATGCCAGATTAACCAGATGATATTTAGATTCTTTTCATCTTTTGGTCCCCTTGTTATGTTGAACCTATTAATTGCAATTCTTTGATGAATCATGTTTTTCTTGTTAACCATGATTGGGGAGTTCATAGGATACCCAGCTGATGGAGTGTATTATCAAACTATGTGCACATAGGTAACCCGCCAATGATGGGTTAGATCTGGGTCCTACCTGAAGAGGGCAGGCCTCCCGGGGCAGGGTTAAGCCAACCTTGTCTAGAATAAGAAAAAGGGAGATATGTCATACTAACATGCCTCTGTCTCTTATTAAGAAATTCAGAAGAAAAAAATCAGAACTCAGAAATGAGAAAGTTTAGAATTAGAAATCCTGTAGAACCCTACCAAAGAAAGAACCCAAAATTTCAAAAAAAAAATTCAGAAACCAAATTCATGTTTTTTTTAGAACAATTCATATTGAGCTTTATTATTGATACTTATGTGATTGCCGCATTTGACATTACTACCTATTTATTCATTGATGCCATATATTGTTGCTTAGAATGCCACAGACCATTCTTGTGAAGCTAGGCTTGTGTTACTTAACCTCACAAGCATGGTAGCTTGTTTATGTCTCACTGAGTCGTGTTGTAAACTCACCTCTCACTATCATCATTTCAGGAGATCAGCAGATCGTACGAGAGAGAAATCCAAGTCTTTTGAGACTCGCTTGGATAATCAGACAAGTAATTTTTTTATATGATGTAAATTGCAAATGCTTATAGCTGCTCCATGGTTTGTCATAATCATATGTACATGATACATGTATGGATATGCTATGTTATTGAAAATGATGTCAGTTGATGATATGAGATGATCATAGATTGACATATTATAAGTAGATAATTTATGTGAGAATTGTAGATTTGGATCCTTACTTCTTTTAAAACTATTAAACAGGTATAAGGATTAATCAAACAAACGAATGGGTCATGCCGAATTTTTAGTAGAATATAGAAAAAAAATAGGTTTACTACGGGTTTTTGTGGCATTAAGCCTACCCATTCCCTAGTGCCAACACGGTCCAAAAGGCGGGTCGTGTCAGACATATATATGTTGATGTATATATCTAGTTTGCCGAAATGACAAATACAAAAGGAGACAAATGTGTTGCCTTAGTTGTTATATTGCATGTATGTTGTTTTAATAGTTATTGTTGTATTTGAACATCTCCAGGGCCTAATCATATGTAGTATTTATATCCTGCCGATATGATATTGCATATGATTTGTTTGACTACTTTTGGATGATGAAGATTTGTATGGTGGTTTGATTATATTGTCCAAGTTGGAGAATATTAGAAATATGTGGATTAATATAATCACAAAATTAATTTCATATTCTTGACCATTAATCAAATTACCTAATGTATGTTTAACAACCATAATGGGATGGTTAATAATTTACTAATTGCATTTAAGACACATAGTAGTATCCTAATAACTATATGTTAGCCCATTAAATTATAGTTCATAACATCCTTAAAATGACACAATTATCCTTCTCTACCTCTTAGTGTAGAACATGTTATAAAGAATAATATATGGTGAGATAGTGAGTATATTGAGTGTGGGTATGAAAACAAAAAATTGGGTCTTCTACCATAAGCTCCCTCTCTTGCACAAGGTTTGTTGATATTGATAGGTTGTGGTGTTCAAAATGGAGAGAATACATCAAGATTCTATGCCAAACATTGGAGGTATATCAATCTTATTGTGTAGTTAATGTTCTAAATAAAGTGTAGATCTTAGTTTTGTGATTATTGATGTTGCATTTATGAATAATAGGAATGAGA
Organism: Erythroxylum williamsii; assembly: GCA_027564335.1. NCBI lineage: Eukaryota > Viridiplantae > Streptophyta > Magnoliopsida > Malpighiales > Erythroxylaceae > Erythroxylum > Erythroxylum williamsii. The sequence continues at coordinate 22,305,669 of JANITW010000008.1, read as the reverse complement.
TAAAATATGAAACTTTCCTCTTCCATCTCTTCTCACTCCATTTCGTTATAAACCCTCTTCTCAAACGATGGAATAAGATTTCATTTCTTTCTATTCCATTAATAAACCCCTAACTAAACATAACTTTAAAGTGCATGAAAACATATCTGCTCAGAGAGAAAAATGTACTTGATTTGTTTTCGCTACAGCTTTTGCCTTGAAAATCGGCTGATATAGTACATGCGAAACAACAAATTTAAAAGAACAGATTTGAGATGGATCCCTTTGTTGTGGCAGAGGGATAATGTCCCAGAAAGAGCTGCAACTTGCACCTGTTAAGGCTATTGCAATTGCACTTGTTTAAGGATGCAACAGAACAATGCTTGAAGTGGCAAAAGAACTCGGCAAATTCACAAAGCCCTTATTGTCCCTTTGTTACCGGTTTTATCAAACAAGCATTTTTGTATATAATACAATCCCTTTATGCATTATGGTTTTATTATTTATTTTCTTGTTTCCTCTCTGTGTCTCAAGGCACTGAAAGAAATCATAATCAACCCTGCAAGTTGGAAAAATTGATAGGATTAGCATGAATAATTTGAAAGTCATAATTTGACATTGTTTAACTTTGTATTGCTCTCCATTAATATAACATCTTAAAGGAATAAGTTTTTCTCTTCTTGTTGACTAAACCCTCTTAAATAATAACTTGGAAATGAGTAGTAGACTTTTGTTTATAAGCATTACAGATCTCTAGTTATGTTGAGGATTTTCGTTAAATAAAAGTGTTAAAACACGGATCGAACAAGCCGCATGAGACTAAATATTCTTTCTTCATAGTATTTAATCAGGGATGTGTTATGTAGATAGAATATGGCAGGTTTCACTGCCTTAAAGCACTGGGAATTGACAACTAACAATTATAGAACATTCATGAAGCATGCTACTATAAAAGATGGTCGCGTTTGTTGATTGTAAATGGAATCTTATCATTAACTTCACAACAAAAAAAACGAAAAGAGCAACGAAAAATTATGATGAGAAGCAAATTGTAAAGGAAGGCAGTTTTTTCTAGTGAGTTAGGTTCTAGAATCTACTATTGCCATTCATTTCTACTTTAGGTTAGACACGATGTACATACCTACTAACACGACGTACATACCTCTACTAACTCACACTATCCATAGTTACCCTAGATATTGATTTGTAAAGAAAAAATAGCACATGTTGAATATGACTTTTACTAAGAGCTTGTTATTAAACCATCAAGTTCTAACTAGTTCGCCAAGGCTGTCTGATAACTCCCAAGAAATTTCTTAGAAACTTAAAGAAAGGCTTGACTTCTACGAAATTGTGTATGCGTCAACATTATCTTCAATTGTTGGGATGTTGCCTGGGCAGAAAAACCCCCTAATCCAATTCTAGTTTTCGAATTTACTAACAAAAACAAAAAAAAAACTAGAATTCTTCCTTTTTTATTTAATCCTAATTAATTGAATTTTTTTGGATTATTATGATATTGTTTACTACTTTAGATTCATCAATTTAAAGTTCTTAGTCACCTAAAAGCTTTGGCTTGGATCCCAATTTTTTACTTCAAATTTGTATGCTATAATTGAAATGTGTAATTCCATTTTTAATATTAAAAGTAAATAATACAAATATTAGAATTGTTATAATATTAATGAGAAGTTTTGTATA
>JANITW010000008.1:22261567-22274594 GCA_027564335.1 Erythroxylum williamsii | reverse complement strand
CACGCTGCTTATAATTTCCATGCTACACATCCATGCTTGATCCATGTCATTTGGTTATATCAGCATACGTGACCATTGATGGTTCTAGTTACGTTAATTGTAGCGAAAGACACTTTGATCCTTTGTTGGTATGATTGATGGACCGAATTGTCTAGGGATGCATACAATAATGATAACACAATTCTGAGTACTCATAAGGTTAATATACAATTTTAAGGTAACACATAAAGCCCAAGTAGGAGATTGCAAGGTTTTTTAATCAAACATGTGAGCTTATATGTGTATAATTGTATATAAAGGATATCATATAAAGTTGAACCCAATTAATTAAAGTGGTCTAATATGTTTATGGTATTTGAGCTTCATACACCTATTTTAAGTGTGGGCTCTATATATGTAGATATCGAGTTTATAATTTCTAATTTTATGATGGGCCAAACTAGAAATTAGATTAGGGTTTTACCCTAATATAAATGGTTATAGTCCCCAAATTAAACGTAACCTAAATTCTTGTCTAAAATCCCATCATCAGAGAGAAAACAGAGAGTTACGGAAAACTCTGAAAAAGGGATTACATTTTAATTTGGAAGACAAAACCGCAAAACTTCAGTGTAGATTTTACAATGGATTCAGGTATAGTTCCGTTTTATTTTATTCTTGATGATTTGATATGAATCGATCATGTGTTTTAAAGGGATTAAATTCCCTTAATATATAAGCAATTAATAATTTTATAACATAGAGAAAAGAAAAAATAATGAAAGAAGCAGCCAAGTTAGCCTGTTAGGGTTATCAGTTGTGTTCTTCACATCTGACAAGACACAAGACTTGATTAGGCTGTTTGTTAACATTTTCGGTAAATTTGCAAGAACGAAAGTTGAAGAATCATTAGAAATGGGCTTCAAATCTCCTGTGCCGTAATCCCAACTCGCATTAGTATTGTTTTCTGGTCTTGTCTAATAAACTTGGACGACGAGATATGATTATTGAAAAGGTAGGTATTGTAATATGATAGGCCGGTAGCCAATCAGTAACTCTCCCTTCTGTTCTGCATTTGTTTGACATAAAAGATGTTTAGGTCAATTTATGCTGATTTTTAAAATAAATAAATTATCTTTTCTCCTCCATTCTACAAGAAGAAACAGATTCCAGCTATCTTCCACCACCCACTAGTATTTGTTTGCTGGCAAATGATTCTAATCACGCATGCTTTCTCTTTCTGTCTAATATATGCCAATTGAAAATGATGGAATTGACCCACCACGTAGATGAGAACCATTTAGATGCCATTTCCCTTGTACACCGGATTAATCAAGCTTGATGGTGTGTTACATGGTAGTCATTAGCTGGTACTGATAGGGACTTGAACTTACACAGAATATATGGAACTTCCATGCAACGAAATCAAATTCCTTCTTCTTTTTTTTTCATTTCAGGAAGTAATCAATGTTAGTTTGAGGCTGACAGTGTTCTTACTTATCTTGCTTGCAATCTCAAATCGCAGTCTGAAACGTTTGATTTTTGTAATCGTCTCATACTTCTTTAAATAGCAATTCAGACCTAAATTGAAAACATTGGAACGAAATATATATTTTAAGACGACCAAATTTTATACATTTTAGTGTTAGACTATTGGATGCTAAAACATGCTGTATTTACTGTTAACGTTGGTGCAAATTTGGTAATATTCCACTTATATCATGTAATAATTTAATGCTACTAGTGGTCTTGATTGGAGTCAATTATTGTGATGAGATTTCTTGAGGCTTTTTATTGGAAGATGATGTTGGTGTGGTTGTCTTTTCAGTAGAGGGAATTTACTTATTGGGGTTACCAGAAATCTAAGGGATCATTTATGTTTTGTTTGGCACCAACGCAGCCATACTCTTAGTGGGCAGATACCTGTTTTTGTATGAAGATCATTACCAGTTATACGATAACATATTGGAGCTATACAGGGGCCACCCACCAGGATACCATCCTGAAAATTAAGTTCATTAGCAGATGTGAATAGGACTCCACTATATGCATTAGATTTGGCGAATTATATTTTTGTTTTAATATAAGAATTTCATGTATGAAAATCATAATAAATTTTGCACTAATGCCGTTTTAGAATAGATTTCATCTAGAAGAGGAGAAATTAGGGGGGGAAAAGAAAGAAAGAAACAATATAATTAGTCCACTTAAAAGCTATTAGTTGGTTTCTGTTAGTTTGTTGACAAATGAAAAGCATGGAATGATGGCCCCTCTCATATCAACATCTTACTTACTATGTATATAATTCACGTTGAAAAATTGGAGTTTGGCCATCGTAGTCATTGTCTTGCAATTTGTTTTACTGGTGGAGCTCCATGATTTTCAGGCTTAAGAATTCGGAAACTCCATTAGTTAGGTAATTTAAGACTGAGCTTGAGATGTTGTAGATATGCTCATACTACAACTTGGTTTGGTTTGACATTTTTCAGGATTTCTCTCCAAGCAAACACCACCTATCATCCTTTCATTTTCCAAAGGACCTGGAAAAACAAAACGACTTGTTCCTCAGAGTCACCGAGAACCACTTCATATGGTTCCATATAATAAAAGCATTCACTTTCACTCCTTACCTCCAAAGACAAAATAACAAAAATGCCATATCAACCACACAAACCAACATCAGAAAAAAGATGTTGAATGTAAATATATCATTTATGATACAATTAATAAGATGATGTATTTAGTTGAAAACATCTAAAGTTTGGATTGAATAGAAATACGAATATACGTACATTTTTTAGCGATCAATACAAGTATCCCACTCAAAACCCTATCGACCTAACGCTATCCTTAATCTAACCAGGGGGAGCAGACATCAAGCTTTTTTTTAATAAAAAACTGTTAATTAGATTAAGCTATAAAAGGTAATAATAATTATTACAAACATAAATCATCCTATCAAATGAATGGGTTTACAAACTATTATAATGGTATTAAAGGATCAAACACAAGTGTACATACTAATCATTAATGCCATGCTGACATCAATCTTCTATTGGATATATTAGTAATAAGCTGCATTGAGCCAAGTGGGAAAGATAAATGCAAGAAATGTGACATAATTGCCCTTGATTTGCATATGCTTGTCATTTTCCGATATAACTTTTCATTACAATAGATAAGTTTCTTGGCGATGAAACCAAACATTGCTAAATATTAAAAAAATCGTTGTAAATATTAATTTGCAACAAAAAATAATCATCTCCCTAATGGTCACTGAATTTCGATAGCAAAACAATATCCGTTACGCTTTTTTTTAATCGTGGCAAAAAGGCTTTGGATACACAATAATTTCGTCAGTAAAACATATAATCAACGAGAACGAAGAACGTTGTGCATATTATTTTGTGACATATATGTTTTGCAGATAAAGGTTCCACCTACTAAACCATAGTCGTAGGTAATTACTAATTATTTGTTGTAGGTAAATGTTTTTAGAGACGTTCTTGTAAATGTAGGTAACAACATTTTATGATTATTTTGTTTTGGTAGCTAATACTTTTTGGGGAAGATTCTGTTTTTGTAGCAAAATAGTTTTACCTACTAATTTTTTGTTGTAAGTAAATGTTTTTAAAGACATTCTTGTAAACATGGGTATTAATATTTTGTGACAATTTTGTTTTGGTAACTAATATTTTTTATTGACAAAATTTTATTTTTAAATTTAAATTTTATTATAATTGTTAAAAACAAATTTAATTTAATTTATTCCAATTTTTAAGACAGTTTGAAATAGAATTTAGTTACATTTTATGATTATCGTTGGTGACATTTTTTAAATAATAATAAATTGAAATAAAATAAACATTAAAAATAGAATGCATTTTATAAAAAATAATTACAAGTTATATACAAACTAAGACTCCTCATCGTAGTCACTACTACTGACATAGTTTGAGCCAAGCAATTGTTTGACTATCTTTTTAAGCTTTTTCACTTCTTTTACATTACAATCTAACTTCTTTTTTGTACATTGTAACTTAGTCTTCAATACCTGGCTCTCCTTTTGAAGCGCTATGATATATTCCAATCTTGTACCAAAGACATTGATGTAAATTTCATCGACATTGCACTGATTCCCCTCAGACAAAGATGTCTGCAACAATTCCTACATCTTGTCCTACAATTTAAAGTACGAAATCGAGTTAACTAAAAAATTATTACTTAGTATTCATAGAAAAATAAACTGTAATATTAATTTGTTTGTACTTACGTAATTACTTTTTGCCTCTTCAAACGTCTAGCTTTCACTTTCCTTGTAGTGTGTTTCCTTGTAGAGTGTGTTCCTATTATACTCTTGTTCTTGGAATTGAGTTTGACTCTATTATATAAATTTAAAAAATTATAAGATAATAGAATTTATTGTATTAAGAAATAGAATAATAAATTGAAACGTTACACTTACAAATTCTTGTAGGACGACAACAAATGATTTGGAGCTAGTGTGATGAGGAGTCTTCATTTTTGCTCTGTTCACCTTGACTTTCTCACACTTTTCTTAAATAAAGAGAAATAGTCATAAAATGTATTAAAAAAACTTAATGGAAGGAAATATGAAGAGGAAAAAAAAACAAACCTAAACCTTCCCTAAGGCCCAATAATTACACATTTCACTCCAATTTTCTGGAGTCACTGGTTCCGGAACATATCTCCTTGCTCTTCATCGGAAGGGAAAGACTAGTAAAATTTATGAAGTCTATATCGATGATCTTTCGCCCTTTGTTTCAATAGTGAATTAACACAGCTTGAAACCTTAGGTTTGTCGATATCAACAATATTGAACTTCATTTGTGAAAAACATGTATAAGTTAAGTTAATGCTTTTGTTAAGTAAAATCGCAATACATATAATCAAATGAATTGAAATATTACCGAAACGTTGTCCAAAGCATTTTGGAGCAAGTTGCCTTCCTTCAATTACTTGGCATGCTAAAAGCAAGACAATTCATTCCTCACAACAATGCTCAACTCACTGGACAATTTTGCAGATTAGATCTTATCTAGAGGGTGACGATGCGTGGGATCAATGGTCACAGACAATTTGTTGTTCATTGCAATGTTCATCCATTACAACTTAGCTCCTTTTGTGATACCTTTACCTCATTTTCTAATGCCAGTATTGGAACCTGAAAACAAAAAAAAAATCATAATAAGAAAAACATACTAAACATGTAATGAGTAATTTTAGCATTAATGTAAATATCTTTGGTTAACAATAACAAACCTAAAGATCCCTCAACACTAATAGACAATGTTGGAAAAGGTTGTTGCTAATTGTCTTCATTCGAGGATGCAATTGTTGGTTATTGAACGATGGGGTCAGATTGAGTTGGTTGTTGTGTGGGAGGAACTTCTTCAGTCGTTACTACCCTCTTTCCATTGTTTTTACCAGGTGTTATTATGTTGAATCTGTGTAAAACGAAATATGAATATAACGCATAATCTTAACTCAAACATCAATATTCCACATGAATATAAGGAGATCAGTAATCAAATACTAAACATTCGGCATAACATTCCGCAAACACATAAGTGAAACTTTAAAAATATGCATATAGTCATCGTAAATTAACATAAGTAAAACATCAACAACATAAGGCAATTATGACCATAACATTTCAAATAATACAAACAATTTATTGAAATTCAATCATAATGATCAAGATTTTGAAAATTATCATCATTAAGTAGATTATTGTTGGATTCTTTATCACTAATATATTCGAGCAAAGACAACAATATAAAAGGTTCCTTCATACACTTCCATAGAGGTCAATTATATAGGAATAGAATCATCGGCCACATGCTATATGAATTACTCATATTACCGAAAGGATTAAATCCATTTGAGGCCAATCCAAGTTGAGCATTACGACAATCTTGTCCAAACCATGGAAACTTTCTATCAAGCTCTTTCCATGCCATTGAGTCTGCTGGATGACACATAATGTTAACATCAATGTATTTCTCTTTATGCCACTTCATATTTATAGTTGTTTTTGTTGACATAAAAAGTCTTTGTAATTGTGGTTTAATAGGAAAGTATCAAAGGATTTTATTCGGTGTCTTTTTCCCTCTCCCATCATCTACCTACCACCTTGATGTACTATAAATAAGACACTCCTGAAGATCTTATTGAACATGTTATATTCAAGTTTACACTAAAGCTATTATATTCATCATTTGAAGTATTGGATGTTGTTATGGTACTAACTATTTAGTACAAAAATTAATTACATTGTATGAGGTTAACTACTAATTTTGTATTAGGTTTTCAAGTTTACACTAAAGCTATTATTTTAAATGTCATTGGCAAAAGAAAGAAATTAAGGTTCCAATTTTTATCTTTTTAAAATTGTTGGTGAAATTACCTTTACCTATTTCCTCTATAACACCTATTGTTCTTTCAAAAGTTTTCAATATATAAATTTTATCATTTACATTAATGTATAATGTAATTGAACATGTTATATTCATCATTTGATGTGATGGATGTTGTTATGGTACTAACTATTTAGTACAAAAATTAATGACATTGTATGATGTTAACTACTAATTTTGTATTAATTTTTGTTATTTACATTGAAGCTATTATTTTAAATGTCATTGGAAAAAGAAAGAAATTAAGGTTCCAATTTGTCTTCTTAAATTGCATGGTGATTCAATTTCAAAATGTTTTTCTAAAAAATGGCTATAAAATGATGTGACAACATCGTGTTTTTACTGCATACACATCAATGGGTTTACTATCCACTCAATTCGTGTTGTCAGTTCATACGTATCAATTACGTTAGCTATATACGTCAAAATGAAACAACCATTGATATATAAAACAATTAATTAACAAACCATTTCAAATGCGATGAATACTACTAATTCGCATTAACAATAATGGTTACTACTAATTCATATTCACAACAGTTGCAATTATTTAGACAAATGATATTTCTAACTGGGTTGGATGAGTTACCTGGATCGACAGATAACTGCAAACCACTAAGAAGGAGGAACTTTAACGATTATTCCTTATATTGCCTATAAATATAAGAGAATTATATATGAAATAATTAAAAATTAATAGAAAATAACAAAAAATTATGTTATGATTAAGAGATACTACAAAGAAATAAGGCATAATTGTTTAAAAATATATACTAAAATTAAAGAAATCAAACCCTACATGAATTCTATATAATTAACCTTATACTTTATCATTATAATTCTTGTTCATAGGACATAAGGCTTTTGTCCAACATGTGGTGGGCAAGGAGAATATATCTGAAGATGCCACACAAATTCTTTAGTTTTGTCTCCAATCAAATAGAGGAAGACAGAATCTACAAAAAAAACCTATACAAGATCACCAACTAACGCAACAATTGAAGTTATAAGTGTAGATTTAATAAGAAAATAGATATAGCAAAGACAAAAGAATAAACATACCAAAGCTGAAAACGAACTAAGAATTTGAAATGTTAAAACAAATGACTTATATGAATATTACTTTCATTTATATATTTAAACAAAGAAGGAACTATTTCAAAATGCAAGCTAAGCAGTACATTATCTTCTTTAGGGAGATGAGATGACTAATACACCTATGCTTTCACACTAAATTATATTTAAAGCATATAGTTATACATAATATGCACATAATTACATTTATTGAAAATCACAACAAATTATAATAATAAACCTAATTGTGATTCTTTCATGTAAATTGAAACTCTGTTCATGACGTGAAATGTATACAAGTAACTCCAAACAACGTTGAATGTGAGTCAAGATAACATTTATTTTCATCAAAACATGTAAAGACTTCACTCAAATTTGCATAGTATAAACAAAGTCACTAGTTTGATTGGAAACCCTATGATGCTTCCACACACATGAGTAGTCTTCTCCCATTCGCAAAATGGAATATATAATATGCCCCTCCCTTGTATGAAAGGAAGCTATCAAGATGAGTAATGTTGAATCATGCATTAATGATCAATTAGCAATTGATCAACACAAGTGATGAATCCTAACCTACTCACCTTGTTATAATAATAATAGTAGTTGCAAATGCATGACACCAATTTTTAAGATCACAACTTCTTTTATCTATATCATATTCTTTTATCATTATAATTCTTGTTCAAAATAGCAAAGTCATATACATAATTCAGAAATGCCAACTCCCTTCAAATTCTTCAATTTCATATGTAGAATTCAGTCATTTTAGTAGGCAGTAGAAAGTGGACTAAATATTGGTATTGAAGGTTATGAATTGTATGAGCTTCAAAGAAAAAACTCATGATAATTAAAAAGGACATTAATTAAGGCAAACTTTTTCCTAAACCTTTAAAATGATACAGATGCTCTCCCAGCTTCCTAACATGCTCTTACTAATGATCCCTTGAATATGTATAAGCTAGAAATTAAAATGAATCCATAAACTAACAACACGTTGGATATACAAACCTATTATCTTATGAGAACTTTCATCGAATAGTTTACATATAACCAAAATTCAACCTAAACTAACAACAAAAATCGTATCTTTTCCCATTCTTCACCAACATTAACGCATTGAAACAACCATTCAACCATTAACAATCAAAATTTTTTAACTTAAACAACTCGACAACTCACCCTAGCTAAAACCGATCATTAACATAGGAAACAATGAAATAAGAAAAAATAATCGAGAGCATAAAAGCACGAACCACTTATCTCGACTACATTGCAAGGAGCCAATGGAGGAGAAAACGAAGAGAACAAGATGAAAGAAGATGCATGGACGAGGAGAAGAAAAAAAATCGAACAAAGGAGAGAGGAAAGGCTGAGAGATTCTTTTAGGTAGAGGGTAGTCTATGTTCATTTAATTTCACAGCTGCTGAGACGATATTGTTTGTTTTTTTTAGGCCAACACATTTGGTGATGAATTCACAACTCATCACCAAATCTTAATGGTCTATTAAAGATTTGGTGACCACTTCACAAAATCGTTGCCCCTTACAAGAATGCGATGTGGTTTCGCTTAATTCATTTACATGACCTTCCATTTTGGGATGATATCACAATTCGTTGCGAAATGTTCGACATTTGGATAAAAAATTTCAAAAGCGTCGCCAGTGCTATTCAAAATTTATAGATTTTTAATTTTTGATAAATTTTTTAAAAATATCATAAACATAAATTAATATAGAAATTATATATGATAAATATAGTTTTGTGATACCACATAAAATTATGAAATCATATATATTTAAAAGGAATAATAAAAAGTATAAATGACATTTTTGTTAACTAAATTTATTTTTACACTTATACAATCATTGTCATTAAGAAAATAAAATGAACTAGAAAAAAAAAACATGCGAAAATTGATAAAAGTAGGAAATTTGATAGGGACTCGATTTTTTGGTTCAATATCAGCCTACACCCTAATTAAAGCATTTTCTTTACATTATTAATCAAGAAATGTCGACATGGTGACTAATTCTGAAATTTTAGTAAGAGTAACTATTATATGATTAAGCACATTGAAGATGTATAAGTGTTAAACTTGACTACTTTCATTTAACATCGAAATTGGAGTGGAATATATCATCATTTTATTCTAAATCGACATTTGCTTAATGTACGTCTTAACATTATTAATCAAGGAATGTCGACATGGTGACTAATTCCAGATGGCCCTAATTCATTTTGTTGGGAGGAATATGACAAAATTGTTGTTACTGAAAAAATAAACAATGCAGAAAAAATCTTCACTTCATACACTAATCTTCGTTTGCCTTCTATGGCTGATGTTCTGCTTCAAGATGTTTAATATCATCTGAACAACGTCACTTTTCTTATTATATATATCTCATTTCCTTTTATGAAGCTATTATATATATTCACATTTGATAGTATATATTAAATATTGTTTTAAGTTTTCTTGAATCTCATAAATGACATGTATGCCCATAGAGGCGGAAGTAATATCACAACGGTCTGTAAAGATTAGAGAAATTGGTTGTTTTGGAAAATTCATCAATTCCACAGAATTTGTCTAGTTATTCACGTATGCATGTCACCAATTTTAGTTCGTTTAACAGTTTACTAATATGACAATATATAAGTTTTATACTGATTATGTTTTAGATAAACCGTTTCATACTAGTAGTTCATCTGGAGAACTTATCTTCCATACTAAATCTAGCGACTCATTCACTGTATCCTCTATAAGTTTAGGTATAGTGGAAGCGTTGTTTTAAGAGGGTGTGAAAAACCTACACTCTAGGGAAGAACTATCACTATTTCAATTGGTGCCTTCGAAACTGCCCTTCTCGGAAATCAAGACATCGGGGACTCATTTACCTTTACCAACTCTCATGTTACTTGAAATCTAAAAAAATAATTATATCATTGTCATTTATCGATGCAATCAACTGGACTCAGTTTTAAAGTTGATTTATTATTGTATCTGTAAGAATTTGTCAAATAACCTCTCTACTAGTTAGGGGTCTAGCTACGTATTATTGAGTGTGAGTTGTTATTGTTCTTGTTCTATGACTGTATGAATTGTTAAACTTCTAATTCAAAGTTCGTACTACTCCATATATCATATTATTATAATGCTACAATTATTTAAATTTTTTATAACTAATTTTTGCAATGTTAGTAAATATTAATGATTAATTAATATTACCGTTTAATACTTTAAATTATGTTGTGTGTATTTTTTCAACAATAAGTTGTAAACATTCAAAATAAATCTCTAATAAAACATATCTTAACTATGATAGATTATAAAAATGTTAGTTTAACAATTTTGAAAAATTTCAACCCTTCGGTGACTATTTAGGCAAAAGGTCACTCAGTGTGTTACAAATTATTATAAAACTTTTGATGACGATTTCTAGAAATCGTCACCATCCTGAATGTGCAACATTTGGTGACTATTTTCAAAATTCATCACCAAATTTTGATCTTTTGGTGACGCTTCCAAATATCGTTACAAAATAGTCACTTTTAGCGACAACATAAAAAACGTAGCAAAAAACAAACATCTTTTTAATGATGATTTTATATAATCATCATCAATTGTGAACTCTTTGGTGACAATTTCGAGCATTGGTCACCAAATGTTTAACAAATTATGGTAATAATTTCTGAAAAGCGTCACCAAATTTCATTTAACGACAAATTTTTGAAATCACCACCCATTGTGCATCATTTTGTAACGATTTTCGGTAATCGTCACTAAATGTTCACCATATGGAGACGATTTTTGTCATTCATCCCGAAATATTGTTCTTTTGGTAACGCTTGTTTAGTTAGTTGCTAAAGGCTTACTTTTAATGACGATTTGAAAAATCTTCACAATATAATAACTTTTGTTGACGATTTTGCGAATGTCGCAAAAATAAAACATAACTAAATGTCTGCTTTATTGTAGTGAAATACTAGGCTGCTCTTTCTGTTAAATATCACTCGTTATGTCTTCATCTTCCCCGCCCTCTACGCAAATGGAGAGAATATAAACGTATTGTTATGACTATTCAATCCAAAAACTAAACGAAAGTCACCATGAAAATGCAGTGGGCCAAATGATCGATACTCTAAGATAAGATGTATGTCCCCTGTGAAGACTGAAGAGGTTAGCTTGGCTTAGGTTAGACAGGCTTAGGAATAGGGCGTGTTTGAAGGATGGAAACAGGAATGGACCACTAATGAGTAGTTAGTGCTTGGTCGGTTTTCTTGCTCTAACGATCATAGAATGGTTCAAACGTAGTAGTTACGTTCTTGAAGGTTTCTAAAGTCTTCAAGAAGTGCTTTTCGTTGATAAATTTAAAGACACGTTAAAAGAAAAATAGATAAAACGTATAACCTTTTTTATTTTAAGAGAAAGTCAGAGTTAATTATAAAATAATGCGTGAGACACTGATCTTTGACCGGTCTTCAGTGAGAAAGTGGTGACAGCCAAAAAATATAGTGTCAAAAAAATAACCCCAATAATAAAATAGGCTGTCTAGGAGGCCAACTAATCTACACATCTATTGCTTTTTTAATAGACATATCAATGAGTAACATACCAATTACAAAAAAATAATTTGTGCATGCCTAGGACAATAAGATTAGCCGCCTCCAGGCGTGGTAAGGGCTGAGGTTAGGACAGGACCGCATCGTATCATTTTCATTGGTAAATTGGTTTTATGGTTCGTATTTGACTTTAACCTCAAACATGGGCAATCATATTGACAAGTAGTGGGTCTGTTAGCAGGTGCAGGTGACGTGTGAGCCACTTTTTACTAATTCCTCTGTGATTCTGGATTGCCAATTGGGGCATGAAAGGCCCAATCTTCACCAATAGTATAAAAACGTTTGCCTTTTGAAAGTTTAATTATAGGCTTAATAATTGGTCGAGTCAAACTAAATCAAATAATAATTTTAATGTTCTTAAAATAATATGATTTTATTTCTATTTTTAAAATAACTTCAAATAATATCATTTTATTAAATTAAAACAATATCGTTTTAGAAAAGTTATTCAAGCTGATTTTCTAACTGATTCAATTTCAAATTGAGTTATACTTAATTTGTCAAGTTAAGTAATCCAAATTGTGTAACAAAGCCTATGTTTGGTTGGGCTCATATCAATAAAATTTTTGTTAGTAAAACTTTTTTCTGTATATCTTTTCTAAGAAGAACTTTTCTAAGAAAGCAGTTAATTATTTAACCGTTATTTAAAAAAGAGAATTTTTGAAAGAACTTCTTACAGTAAACTATTTGGCAACATAAAAATAAAAAAGTACTTTTAATTTTAACTATATTTTATTTTGTAATAAAAATTATTTATGTATATAAATATTATTTAAAGTATATCAAACAATATGCAAAGCATAATATATTAATTATTATATAATGTTAAGCCATATGAAACATAAATAAAAATATATCTAACCAAATCTTTTATATGAATTATAACATAAGTAAAATTAATATAAAAAATA
>JANITW010000008.1:22222108-22238588 GCA_027564335.1 Erythroxylum williamsii | reverse complement strand
TCAATCTTTTCCAAGTTAATCTCAAAAATCATAAATTTTCCATGAAGAGGTAGAGGAATGTCTTAGGAATCCAACACTTCAAAATCAGGTCAATCGGAGGTCGGACGAAAAAGTTATGACCAAAAGAATGGAGAGAGGTCAGTTAGGAAAAAAATTTCAAATCGGAGCTCGCACTCGCGAGCGGGCGAGGCGCTCGTCTTCGCGAGGGGGCGCTACTCCTTCTCTTCTTCCGACCTTTCAAATTCTAAAATTCATAACTTGTGACTCAGAAATCCAAAATTTTCAAATTTGATATCAATAAAAAGATAAAAGAAAGCTCTACAATTTTCATGAAGGACTTAAAAACCAATTCCATCTCTAAAGGGGTCAAAAATCCACTCAAAGTTTCTACCTAAAATTGCCATCCTAAAACAGCAACACAACTTCCATAAATCATAACTTTCTATTCCATGGTCCAAAAATTCTATACTTTATATCAATGGAAAGATAAAAACATAATCTAAAAATTTTATGAAGCAGGTAAAGGCAATTTCAACCTATAAATAGGTCAATTTTTCAATCAAAGTTTCTGCCCTGTTAAAAAAATTACCTAAACAATATCCAACTTCAAACATTCACATCTTTCAATTCCCACATCCAAAAATTGCATACTTTATAGTGTTGGCAATATTGAAAGACAAGATACAACTTTCATGTAGACCACTTTGTCTCATTTAAACCACATCAGTACAAAATTGGCCTCAAAACACAGTACACACAAACTTACCCTATGAGCATTTTCCAAACACAATGCAAAATATACTTAAATTCGAATTATCATAACTTTCAATCCCGATATCAAAAAATATCATAATTTATGGCGATAGAAAGCTCTAGCTACAAATTTTATGAAGATCATTTTCTCAAATTCATCCCAAATCAACCCAGAAAAATTCACAAAATTTTCTGGTCAAAAAGTTAACCTTGCTATTATTCATCCCAAAAAGTCAGACTTTCTTAAATCTCCAAATTCTCACACTTTTACTATTTATTTCTTGCTTTTGAACTTCCATTTCAATAAACTCATTCTCACACATTCACTATTTATTTCTTGCTTTTGAACTTCCATTTCAATAAACTCATTCACTTTAACTTTCATAACTCATACAAATCTACTCAAATCTCAAAGTCATAAAAACCAATCAATTCTTTTCTCATCAATTTTCTTAAAGCACAATAACATGTATAACACAATACATATATAAAAACACTCATTTCATGCATTAACCTAAACATCTAATTGCTGCAATTTGCTCAAACTAACCTTGCTCAAATAAAACATTAAACACAATCATTCAAATTCATAAATTGTCTTTTTCTTTGCACATGACTAATTCACCACAAAATCCTCACTTAATGCTATTTTATAATTCAAAATCCCACTAGAAGATCGGGGTCCAACAAAGATGCCGAGAATTAAGAGATCCAAATTAACAATCATCTAAAGACATTAGAGGTTCCATAATTCTAAAATTGATGTGGCAATATGTTATGAGAAAAAGAGAAGAAGAAGTAAAGCAACAGTAAGGATAGGGAAACATTGTTGTATGGTAAAGGAATGAGATGATGTCATACATTATCATTGTATAAAAAGGAATACAGTAGTATGTGTGTTGTAAGAAAACATTGTTGTATGGTAAAGAGATGAGATAATGCCATACATTATCATTGTATAAAAAGGAATATGGTAGTGCACCTGTTCTAATGTTAGTGGATACTATTTAACAATTAAATTAGTTATTGGTCAATAGTCATTTTAAATTGAGAGAAGCTCGTAACAAAAATAATAGGATTCTCTCACATCTTCTATGTTTTTCTTCTATATCTCTCAGTCTCTCTCTTTATTTCTTGGTTTTATTTTGAATTACAAGTTATCATAATACCTTAATCATCAACAATGAATTAAATCAAGAAAATCAGTTATATTAAATTGGTGTCAGAGCAAGATTTCGGCAAAGTCAACACTGCAATATGGTTGAAGAAACAAGAGCACAAGAATGGAGAATAAACAAAGAAATTTTATACAATGAAATCAAAGATTTTGAGCTCAAGCATAAGAGGAATATGTAGGAGCTAAAGGAGTGGATTATGCATCTTAGTCATGAAAGCAACCCAAACTTTATAACAAGGGGGAATGAATACCAACAAGTTCTAGATGCTGGATGATTAAAAAGGGCATTTTGTGGCCATTACAACATTCCACAAGATTTAGTAAGATTGAGTTTCTAGTGCTTAATGGGAAAGGGTTGAGAACTTAGATTTTTAAATGCCAATAGTTCTTCACATTCAATAAAACAATAATAGATATTAAAATAGGTTTGGTTGGAAGGAGAAGATTAACTTGGTAAGAACTACACCTTAAAAATAGGTTAATCCGAGAGCCTCTAAGTTAGATCAAGTACATACTTATAATGAAGTAGAGATTTAGGGAAACCATTTTTTAAGATGTATTGTGAACTGAAATAGCTTAAGCAAAAGAACTATTAGAGAACATTATATTGAATTTGACTTACTTTCATACAAGCTATTGATGTTAAACTCATTATTTGTGATAAGTGTAAATTGCATCGTATTTTAGGGCATAGTTTGGTATGTGTTTAGCCGTTAATTCAATCATTTAGTATGTGCTTCAGCTAAAATTGTTTTAGTTTGTGATTTATTGATGTTTTAGGTGTTTTAAGGGTTAGTACAAGTTTTTGATCTTAAATATTATATTTTTGAGGTACCTTGATGTGTTTGCTAATGTTTCAAGGTTAACATTGAAAAATGAAGGAATTTCGAAGACAACTGGGGCAAAACAATGGCCCACAAACATGGCATGTCTGGCCACGATCGTGACAGAAGCTTCATATTTGGCCCACGACCATGGTTTTATAGGCCACGATCGCGGTTGAGAAAACCTAGAGAAAATTCATTGAGAGATAGAGGAAGGGAAGAAGGAAGAGAGAAGAGGAGAAGAAGCTGACTCAATGTACTTCTTGGATCAGCAGGTTTCCCAATGTCATTACCTCCCATCCTCCATTTAGATTATATTTCCCATTTATTTTCAGTTTTATCATTGTATAGAATTGGATTAAATAGTTGATGATAGGATCTAGAATGTTGAGGATGTTCTAAACTCACCTTCAGACTTTTATTCCTAAACTAATGAAACCTTATTTTTTATATGTTTATTGGATTTGTTGTGGTTTGATTCTGCAATTGCATAATTCGATAATAAACTGAGATGATGAATCAAGTGAAAAACAATTAAATTGGACTAACAAGAGTTAGGTGATTTAATAGAACAAGAATTGAATCAGATCGAGAAATTGCATGAAGAGAGATCTTACATAGGTTTCTGATAGTTTATTAGATAACTTCAAAACTAATTAAGGTTTTAGATAGGTTGTAAATTGATAAATTACATCTTCCATAATCTTATTAGGGTTTATGATTTAGGGTTAATGGTTATAACTCAAGAAAAAGTAATCAACCCTAGGATCGTCTAGAACCAACAATCCGACAATTCATAATCAATTAGGTTAGGATTAAGGATAGGTAAAATTTTCTTTCTCTCAATTGATTCTTGGTTGTTCTGCAATTGCTTGGTAATTAGTATTTTGTGTTTGATTCTTAAATTGTTCGATTGAATTAAGTTATCTTTTTTAGTTTCGCACAATTTGAATTTTTGTTATTATTTCTATCCTTAGATTTTAGGATTAAATTAACTATCTCCTCGTAGGATCAACACCTTTGGTACTACGCTAACGAACCGTGCACTTGTGGATTATCGGAGGTTATTAATTAATACTTGCATACAACAAACACACGATCAAGCTTTTAGCATCGTTTCCGATGAGGCGATTAGTTTAATTCTTATAGTCTAAGGCTTTTTTACCTTCTTTTGTGTTAAAAAATCGAGAATAAAGTAGACGACAAATCAACGTCGATATCACTGGACAACAACAGGAAATCTCAAGAGTTAAATACTAAGAAGAGAAAAAAAAAAAAAAGAACTATCATGGAGGATGTATATTATAGGGAGCAAAGGACTCTTGCAAATTTCAATAAGCCCTAATTTAGTTGAGGAAATCATAATTCTTATATAAACCCGTACACTTTGGGATGGCAAAACCACCCAGATTTCTGTTAGTCTAACAAAGTAAGTACTCATAAAGGACATCAAGACCTGTTAGGACTTCAATAAGATGAGTTTGGTTCATGGGATTCCAAATTGGACAAAATCATGGATAAGATAATAGACATAGAAAAGACCTAGAAGAGACTGAAAGAGTAATTTGATCGAATAACGGAAAATCATGCCTCTTCTATTCACAACCTAGAGATTCAAGTAAGACAACTTTCCTGTGAATTTTGTAAGAGAATTGTGGAAGACTCTCTGAGCAATATGGAATTATACCAACGAGAGAAATGAGGCTATCACACTAAGAAATGGGGAAGAACAAAAGGAACCAGTGGAAGACCAAGCTGAACCCTATTTTGTAGAAGACCAAGAGACGAGGAAAGAGGACGAAGAAAAGAATGACAACTCTCCCTATTATTCCCTAGATCTTGTTATACCATGCTTAAACGTTGAAAAAACTAAGGTAGATGTCTATAAAGAGAACCGCATCATTTGGATTAGTGATGACCAACTGACATTCAACATGAATGATGTATTAAAGAATTTGAAAGAGGGCAACTCATTCAGAAAATTGATGTGCTTAAATCTTTGAAGGAACAAGAGGATGAAGAAAGTTAACAAAGAACATCAAGTTTGAAGAACCTATGGAAGTCTCTGTTCAAGAAGCTAACGAAGAAAAGGAGATGAGGGCGAATGAGGAAAAACCAAGAAGAGAACAACTCACTCTCTTATGGGGCAAACTTTTGGATTCCATAAAAGATTTAGGGAGTTTTGTTATTCCCTGTTTTGTTAACAGTTTGGTCGAAAAAGGACATTACTAAAATTAATTGATTTTCTCAACTTTATCAATATTGTCCTTATTATTTTGCAATTTGTAGCTTACTCACGAGCTATAAAATTGATGTTGAATGAAAAAGGTGGAAGCAAGCTACTTATAATAGATCTTGGTTAAGTTTTCAATGATATAAGATCAAGCTAATGACTATAAATTAACATGTTTAAGGCAGATTTAAATTTTTATGTAGCTAAAGTTGTTTCATTTCCATAAATAAATATCAATGATTCGGAATGCATTGCCCTACTAATTTTCTTTCTCTCTCTGAATCAATTATAACATGGGAAAGTCAGCTCGGCATCTAGCGTATTTGGTCTCCACCTCCAACACATCACCACCTCAGTCACCATGATGGTTTCCTGTTCTAACCCTTTTCTTTTCATTTTTATATGTTTTCATCTTGAGTGTGAATTTTGCATATTGTATGATAGTTTGTTTAGGTTGCATTATATGAATTGTGTCACTATGTCAATGGCTAGGACTTAACGGGATAGATTTAGCCTTAAACATAGTCTTTTAGGTTGTGAAGATTTATTAGCTTGTGAAATTAGTGACTTAAGCTACTTAGGGCTAAATATGTTGGTTAATTAGGATACGATGTTAATCCATTCACCCTAGAAATTTGTCATACTTATTTATAATTTCAGGCCAATCAAATAAGTAGCATTATTAGTACATTTTCATGAGAATGATTAGCTAAAGAAATAAGGTAGGCAAATTTTTGTGTTAACAAAAGAAAAGGAAAGTTATATAAATTTTAACTAAAATAAATATTTTGTTAGCTTTCGGGTTATGAATATAGCTATTAGCCAATTTAAAATATGATGTAGCTGAGTAATCAGATCGACTCGCATTACAAATATATGTCTTCGCATAAAAAGGCTATAATGACATTCTAACCAAGCAGCTTAATAACAATATGACTTAGTTGAGTAACTGGATCAACATTCATCACAAATGTTTATCTCTGCATAAAAAGACTACATTCATGTCCTTAAAGAAAAATTAAAAAAATGTTTTGAAAAAAAACCTACCAAACTTGTTAGTAGCTTGATTTTTCATAAAAGCCTACTGAGGAATATCTACACTTTTGTTTTGACTGAATAATTATCAATGTGTGTGTGCAAGTGATAGAGGTGAATAGACTCAACATTAAAATTCTGATTAATTTGTATATTTAGTCCTAGGTCCTTAAACGTGGATTTCGTTTATTAATAACTTAGAATGATTTAAAGAATAGTGTTTACAGTTAAATTTGTTTCGCTAAGTTGAAGTCATTGTCTCATTATTACATATATGTGTTTTATGTTTTCTTGATTTGTTTGATTGTTTTTGTTTGATTGAGGACAAGTAAACGTTTAAGTGTAAGGATGTGATAAGTGTAAATTGTATCGTGTTTTAGGACATAATTTGGTATATGTTTAGCCATTAATTTAATCATTTAGTATGTGTTTTAGCTAAAATTGTGTTAGTTTATGAATTATTTATATTTTAAGTGTTTTAAGGGTTAGTACAAGTCTTTGAGCTTAAATATTATGTTTTTGAGGTACCTTTATGCGTTTGCTAGTATTTCAGAGTCAACATCGAAAAACATACGAGTTTTAAAGACATTTAGGCTGAAACAATGGCTCACAATTGTGGCATATCAGGTCACGATAGTGATGGAAGCTTCATATTTAGCCCACGATCGTGGCCTATATGCCATGATCATGACAGAAGCTTAGGGAATGGCCCACGATCATGGGCTTCATAAGGCAAATGAGCAAACATTAATGAACGTCAAGTTTTGAGAGATTTTTTAGACCTTTCGAACTTTAGAAAAACCTAGGGTTACCTAAAACACAAGAGAATATAAAAAGAATAAAAAGAGGCAGAGAAAGGAGCTTTTGCATCATCCACCTTGAGAAACCTTAAAGAGAACTCATCGAGAGATAGAATAAGAGAAGAAGGAAGAGAGAAAAGGAGAAGAAGCTGACTCAATGTACTTTAGAAACTGGACAAAACTTATAGTTTTATTTCATGCAACAACGCAAGGTAATCATTCAAGGTGGTTAGGGGCATATAAGAAGCAAATATGCATTTTTCTATATGTGATGTATGTGATTATATGTGGTAGTGTGAGATCTGTCAGTTAAATAAATATAAAATGGTAGTTTTATTGAGGTTGCTACAACTGCTACTTATTCCATATCATTTTTTGGTATAATATTAGCATCAATTTCATTGATGGTATTCCCAAACTAGATGGTTATTCAATAATATTTTCAATTGTAGACCATTAGAGTAAATATGCTCTTTTTGTTTCTTTAAGCCACCTTTATTCTATTTTTAAAGTCATTAGTGCTTTCATGGATAGTTTAGTGGGCTACTCCACCTATCACCAATTGATTTTAGGATGGAACCTCTCTTAAACTTGTATGTGGTCTAACTTTTTTTCTCGTATGGGCCCGTATGCCCATTGTAAATTCTAACACCTAAGACCATACAAATGACAGGTATTATTTTTACAAGTTCTTTTGGAAAAAGTTGTTTTGTTTGCAAAGCCTGATATTGCAATTGGATACTTGATTATGATCTTTAGATAGATGGACAAACGGAGGTTCTAAATTGCATAGTGGTAAAAAAAACTCAAGTGAAAGACATCTAAACATCTAAATTAGTGGAGCAAATGGCTCCCATTAATGGAATGTTTTGACAATACCACCTTTTGCTCCACCATATCCATATTGCCATTTGATGCAATGTATAGTTAGCCACCACCCTTATACATACCTTACTTGCCTGGAAATTCTAATGTTTTACTTGTTGATTAGGTACTAAAAGATCACGAAGCTATAATTCAAACATTGAAGTTTCATCTGCAATATGCTCAACATCTTATGAAACATTAACTAATAAACATAAAACGAAATGAAAATTTCAAGTTAAATTGTGGGTTTATATTGAACTCCATCCTTGTTGTCAACATAGTGTGCAATATAGATCTTCACAAAAGCTCTCTTCATTATCTTTTTTACCATTTCGAGTTCTACAACTGGTGGGGCAAACTGCGTATGATTTGGATTTAATATATCACAGTTATATTCATCATTTTTTCATAATCATTTATAATACAGAATCCAAATACTTCATTTATATGCCAAAATTACAAAATATAAAGGTGCATCAGGAAATGGACTTATAGGAAAAGTAATACTTGGAAATTTGGGGAAGGAAATAAACAATCGTTGTACCATAAGTGCACTCCTCTAATAAGTAGCCATAAGAGTAATATGAAAAGAAAGACTACGCTGGAGTAGGGAACGGGTAATATATGTTTAATAAAGTGGTCCCAACTTTTGACAATATTTTCTAAGAAAGCTAAGTGATGGTTATCATTCACCAAAAGAAATTCATTTATTATTACGATTGGGGCTTTGTGGTACCAATTAATTT
Organism: Erythroxylum williamsii; assembly: GCA_027564335.1. Taxonomy (NCBI): domain Eukaryota; kingdom Viridiplantae; phylum Streptophyta; class Magnoliopsida; order Malpighiales; family Erythroxylaceae; genus Erythroxylum; species Erythroxylum williamsii. Next base: position 22,230,153 of record JANITW010000008.1, on the reverse strand, counting down.
ATGAGATAGATAATAAAATATTAATAGCAAAAAAAGGGTATTTATCGAAATTAATTTAAGAAAAATGATTTACATTATTTAGGATTGAGATAATAGGTATTTGGTAGATGAAGTTAAATATTTTGAAACAAGTATAATTAAAAGTTGAATTTGTAATGTTTATTTTTAAAGTGATATTAAATATTATTTTATCTGTGCATATTAAAATTTCATTTTGTTGTTTCTATTATAATTAATTTGAGACAAATATAACCATTTTGAAGATTTAAAATTTTAAAAAATGATATAAAAAGTAAATTCTTTTTTAAATAATAAAAAGAACGTTTTCATTAAAAAAAAGTTGCCAATAAACATATATAAATTATACATACCTCACTTGCCTGGAAATTCTAATATTTTACTTGTTGATCAGATTCTAAAAAATCACGAAACTATAATTCAGACATTGAAGTTTCATCTGCAATATTAACGACAACAAAAAAAGTTTTATCTGCAGTATGCTCAAGATCTTGTGAAACATTAACTAATAAACACAAAACGGAATGAGAATTTGAAGTTAAATTGTGGGTTTATATTGAACTTCATACTTCTTGTCAACATAGTCTGCAATATAGATCTTCACAAAAGCTCTCTTCATTATCTTTTTGACCATTTCGAGTTCTACAACTGGTGGGGCAAATTGCGTATCATTTGGACTTAATATAAAATATTTTATAATATTCATAATTTTTTTCATACTGTCTAATTTAAGAAAATGGTTTTATACCATTCTCTGGTGAATCATATCGTGCAAGCCTCAATTTACTTTACTTTGCAATCTCCAATTGCTATTTTGGATCGTTGTCTGGTCGATTGCTACGACAAACTAGTTGTGTAAATTTTAGTGCAATGATCATTGTTGACGACTAATGGCAGCTCCGAAGCATATCTTTATGGTATTCATCGTAAGGGTGGTATTGTTACAAGAGAAAAAGGAGAAGAAACAAGGCAACAATAAGGAGAAAAATGTTAGTCACATAGCGAGGGAATGAGATAAGTGTCATATATTGTTGTTGTATAACAAAGGAATAGAGTAGTACACAAATTACGACTTTGGTACATTCTTCAATTACTAACATAGTTATTGGTTAAATTGATAGAAGTTTATATCGAAAGTAATGAAATTCTCTCACTTCCTTCTTTTGTGTATTTCTTCTCTCTCTTTATTTCTTGATTCTATTATGGACTACAAGTTAACCCTAATACCTAAATGATCAGCCATAGATCAATCTAATCAAAATTAGTTGTATCACAATCACCTGATTATGCTATAAACATCTTCCTAATATAGGTAACAACGTCTTGGAGACACTCAATTGAATTTCTTTATTAGTTTAGGCAGATGTGACAATTTTTTCTTATCAAATGGAGTATATGTTATTGTTGAAGGATAAAATAACGAAAGCAAGTTTGGTTGTGTCAAGATTGAGACGTGACTCCCAGTTGATTATATAAGTCAATCCCTACGACGCCAATCTATATTGGAAAGGTGTATGAGAGTGAACCAAATCCTTTCATCGATGCCTTTTAATGAAGTCGTCCAATCATTCTTGATTCTGGGGGAATCGGATCATGAGCCTTTGTATCAACTCCAGCTACATCAAATACTTGGCGAACATGGTCATTAAACTACTGTGGCATTAACGCAGTCGAAAATTTTAAAAGGCTTTGGCCTCCTAGTTAAGACTTGAACAGAAATGTTGAGAAGAAATCAAACAATTCTGGCACGTAAACTGAGACTTTGAAACGCCACAACTTTTTTAAAAATTTGTAGGTATACATTGTTATGTACAAACATGGCATATTTGCACATCTCTACTGGGAACATCATCCCAATATCATATCAACACACGGCAAAAATAACAATACAACAAATGATGATACAAGATTCTTCAGAGCTCAGAGAGAATGGCAGGAATATAATGTGATAACTCTGCAGTTAGCGATTGAAATCCATTTACAAGCTGTGTGTGAAAGTCCTGGTCTTCCTCTCCAATCATTCTGCCGTGTACACGGATAGCACGCTTACAAACAGCCATGAACTCAAGGAGGGCAGCAATGAGTTGCTGAAGTTCCTGAGATCGTAATCTTGTAGCCGGTTCACCTGAAAGGAAGGCTGTGCAGACACTTAATACGCCACTGTTTACCTGTGTAAGAAAATGTCAGATTCACGATGTACAAACATATCCTGTAACAACTACCATGAACCAGCATGTAGAAATGATCGGACTTGCAAGCACAAGACAATTGGAAAAGCAGCATACTTGAACTGCAACACTGCCTTGAAGAATTCTCTGCAAACTCTGGAGACGAGGCAGTTGATCCCCTTCGCCACGAGGCTCCTCCAGCTCATTTCTTAAGGCAGCTGTCCGAGTTTCAATCATTCCAATTGCATTCTCCACAGGAGAGAACTCAAGGGATTCGGATTTTATTACCAAAAGCCTGTTCACCAGTGCGGGAAAAGAACCTTCAGTCTGAAGAACTGTCCGTCTCTTCCACTGGTCTTCTAGTCCACCTTGGGTCTTCCCATTTTTTGTAAAAGGGGTATCAAACAAAAAGCGGTCAAATACTCTTGCGCGAACGCTGCCAGTGGAGAGAGAGAAGATTCGTTCCCTTCTACTCCCTAAATCTTCATCTTCCATTACTGGATCAACTGCAGTTATCTGCAGATAGCAGACACCCGGCTGTAACTCGTCTGCCTTCACTTGTCTGGAATCAGGTATAATGTGCAAAGTATGATTGCCATCCATCCTAGACTCATAAATATGGCTAAGTTTCTCCATTATGTCACCCAGGCGTACATCACGGGGTTCTCGGTATATATATTCCTTTCGATCCAGCTTCCCAAATCTTTCACCATAAAATCCTACCCGGTAGTATGTTGCATCAGTGAAAGGAATTGGACTTGATTCCTGCTCCAGAATTGATTCATAAATGTTTGTTAGCAAAGTGTGACATTTAGCAAGTTGTCCATATGCCCTCCTGCTTTTGTAAACTGGGATTACAAGTTCCAAGATGCTTGCACAAAAGTGAAAAAGCTCAGCTTGTGAGAAAAGTTTATTAGCAAGCTGTAGATACTTTACGGCAGAGTCGACTGTGAGCTTTGAAGCACCATATCCCTCAACCTCAGCAGCAGATGCCTCTGATGAAATCTCACTGCTCACCATTGGACAAATTTTCCGTAAAGCAGTCACATGATCTTTGTTCCAAACACCATCATTTCTAGCAACAAGGGCCTACATGAATTTAGTTACATAAGTTATTAGCTCGAAGGCAACAAATGTATGTCGCCACGACTTCATGAGTAGCGAGAGCATCAATCCAGCAACCTATTGCAAATAAAACATTTTGTGTAGAAGTAGTGTCCAGATGTTATAAAAGAATGCTTTAACATAGACCCAAATTAGGAACAAGAGAGGTGCAAAGACATTACTCGATTGCAAGCATTTGCTGCTAAGGCCTATGAGATAAATAGGTGTTTCTGATGGAGCAGTTTATCACAGTATATGTTGCAACTTACAACAGATGCAGAAGACAACAAATAGCAGCAGTTGCAGGTAAACAGATAAATAATAACCTGCATTACAACACCAGCAACAGCAACAGCACATTGTGCAGCTTCAGCCCAAGACTGCATTTCCTGATGAGCATCACACAAATGCAATAACCACATTATGTGGAGATCAGGAACAGGTGCAAAAGCCATTGCCAGTTTATAAAAGCTCTCTGCAGCTGCATATCTATCCGTGGACATCACAGAAGCCTGTCACAATCCAATTTTGGGGTCATACAACCAGAATATAAATAACCATATCTCCTACACAATGGTGAAAGGAAGGGTGTTGAGAAGCAGACTCAGGTTTGTCAAATAGGTTACAAAACCAACTTGTGTATTCAGCAGTCCCAGGATACAATACGATTACTAGTTAACACAATTAAGACAATGTTTGCAAGGAAACAGAACAAGGTCGATCCTCCCAGCTCCTGGCTGTAACAGTTCTACAGTTACAGATTGTTGCATGAATAATAATCCACGTTAAAATATGTGTTTGGAACTTACCAAAAGTGCATGCTCAATGCTCGCATCCAGAGCAAGAATCAGGCTGTCAGAAAGATATTTGACCTCTGCCCAAGACCACCGACTCTCTGCTAGTGTCTCAGGAATTGCCACAAGAGCATTGTCAGGAAGGCCACATTCCCTCAACAAATTCGAGCTCTTTGATTCATCTGCCATTTCCACCAATGACTTGCGAAGGCGTTGGGCTTCACCGCTCTCTTCCAAACTACCATCAGACTTCATTTGAGTCACTTGAACATCAGACATTAACTCCGACAATGTAATAGTCAGCATAACTCTCAATCTTGCTGTCTGCATAAAGTAATAGAAAGAGCTCTGCAAGCATGGATAAAAATAATTAATTGAAGAAAAGAAGAGCTTTAAAGAAAACCTGACAACAAGATTGTTTACCTTCACAAGTATCTGGAGTCCAACAACAGCTCTTCTCCTGATGTTTTGGTTTCTGAAAACCGCAAGCCGAAGAAGATGGAAAGCAACCTGCTTTAAGAAGCGATCATTCTCCCTTGCCATCAATGTTGCCCCATGCAGATCAAAAACATTGGTGAATGCAGGGAATAGAGCCTTCCAGAAAGCCAGTGGTTGATTGCGTGAGAAGAAGCTTGTAAATATTACTGTGATGCAATCAAGTTTCCCATAATCAGTAGCAATGCTATGGGATGCTGCCATGATAGAAAATTTTTCAGTTATTTCCAGAACTTGAAGACTCACAGCAGCACTCAAGTTTTCTTCCCAAAGCTCCTGAATTCAAAATGTAAAAGTTATCAGCTGCCTAAAATAGTTTCCCAAGTTAAGAACAACAGTTAAAGATACATATATAGCTGCTTCTCCAGGTAAAAGCTAAGAAAAAGTTTAAAACATGACATTTCAATTGCAATATACCAGTTTTTGTCTCAGTATTGGATGCAAAGATTCTCTAAGTGCTTGAGCTGAAGCTCCAATTCTTGACGATTGCGCCTGAGCAAGAGCTTCTCGCAAGGAATATGGCTGGCTAGGGGAACTTAACTGGGAATTCACTCTTTGCCACAAGTATCCATTATCAGGTGTTCCCTGAGGCAGCGTTAAAGAGATTCAACATTAAGAAGGATTAATTGGATGAGAAGAAAAGGATCAATCTTAAAGATTATACAATGCAATAGGGTGAAACTATTTGGCAGAGAGATGTGCTATTCAATGCATGCAAGGATATGACAATGGCCAACCATGCCTAAGCAATGAACTTACCCTGACTTCTTGCCGAGATGCCTCAGACAGATAGTTATTTATAGCTGGAGAGAGCCTATCAGTGTACTTGGGAGAAACAGGTCCATCCCCAACAGGGCTACGAGAACTAGAGCCCATCAGCAACCCATCAGCTGGTTTTCGGTGCTGTATGAATATGTCTTGACAAGATTTAGCATTACAAAGAAAACAGAAGAAAAGTAGCAGCACCATCCTAACATATGTTTACTCTTTCACATACGATTTATAGTAATATAAACACCAATGTTTGATTGCAGATGAAGAATGAATTATCACTCTCTTGATGATTTGACAAATTGGCATCAAAGCAAAAATGCAAGGTCATACTGAACTTTATGCTTCAAAGAAGACAATTGTTTCCTGTTAAGATTTCCAGGAAAAACGTATATCTTATTTAATATACACGGATACATATATATACAACTTAACCAGTAGGAAAATAGGTACCAATCTTAACTAAACTATATCTAAAAGTCTATAGCAGAAATCCCTTTATTATAAGGATTTTTGTTTCTAATAATCTTATCCCATAAGATTGATCTTATCTAAATCCCAGCTTGCATATAAGATCATAAAATCTTGAAGCATTTCGCCCTTTGTTTAGAACATCTGTTAGTTGATGATCCAAAGGAACATAAGATATACACACTAGCCCTTCTTCCAACTTTTCTTTGATGAAATGTCTGTCAATCTCGAAATGCTTTGTCCTTTAATGTTGTACAGGATTATGTGTTATGCTAATTGCAAACTTCTTGTCACAATAGAGCTTCATAGGACCTTTTCATTTGATTTTTAAATCATCAAGAATGATCTTCAGCCATAATAGTTCACATAGTCCCCATGCAATAGCCCTGAATTCAAATTCTACTAATGATTGAGCCACTACGTTTTGTTTTTAGTTTTTACTTCTCCATGTAACTAGCTTGCCTCCAAGAAACATGCAGTAGCCCGTTGTTGATCTTCTGTCAACCGGAGATCCTGCACGGTCTGCATCCATGTAGATTTCTAAGGATAGTGTATGGCCCCCTTTAAACAATATTCCCTTTCCTAGACTATCTTTCAAGTAATGTAGGACTCAATAGACAACTTGAAGATGAGGTTCTGTTGGGTCATGCATAAATTGACTAATTATACTCATCGAATGTGCTATATCTAGCAGAGTATGTGCTAAATATATTAGCTTGCCCACTAGTCACTGATACATGTTCTTGTCCACTGTCAGTTCTTCCTTTGCTTCTCCAAGTTTGTAATTTGAATCCATTGGAGTGGACATCGATTTGCACCCAATTTTCCCAGTTTACATTTATAAATCTGCAACATATTTTTTGTTGCGAGATGAATATCCCTTGCTTTGAATATGCCACTTCAATACCTAGGAAATACTTTAGTTTTCCTAGTTCTTTTATCTCAAATTCCTTTAACAGTTTTTTCTTCAATTCCAACTTCTCATTTTCATCATTTCCCGTCATTATAATGTCATCAACGTAGACCAAAATAATAGTCACCCCTCCTGTTTTTGAGTGTTTCATGAAAAGAGTATGATCCCCTTGACTCTGCTTATATCTTGATCCTTTCATCACTTTTGCAAAACTACCAAACCAGGTTCTTGGAGATTGTTTTAATCCGTGGAGAGCCTTTCTGAACTTACACACCTTGTTACTTGTATCTTCTGTAAATCCCGGTGGAACATTCATGTATATTTCTTCATTGAGATCTCCATGAAGAAAAGCATTCTTAACATCATACTGACGAAGCTGTCAGTCAAAATGAGTTGCCAAGGACAACAAGAGATCTCCTGATAATCCACTCCATAGGTCTAAGTATATCCTTTAGCTACCAACCTAGCTTTGTATCTCTCTAAGGAGCCATCGGCCTTGTATTTTAGTATGTAGATCCACTTACAGTCAACAATGTTCTTCCCTCTCGGTTTGTCAACAACCTCCAAAGTATGATTCTTCTCCAAAGCATTCATTTCTTCTCTCATAGCATCTCTCCATTCTTTTTTTAATACAGCCTCAAAAACAGTGTTAGGAATGGCAGTTGTATTTAAACTCACAATAAACTTTTTATGGGTAGGTGAGAGGTGTTTGAAGGAGATATAATGGGAAAGTGGATAGAGTGATCGATGGGTGCATTCTCTAGTTCCTTTTCTAACAGCAATAGGGAGGTTTAAATCATCACTTGTGGAATGTTTACCTGTTTGGATGTTTGAGCATGGTTGAGAACTCATGGTGATCTCATTTCCAGGACTAGGATTTGATTCTTGAACTTGCTTCAGCACTAGAATATCTGGAGTTTGCTTCGGTGGAATGTCTTGAGTTTGCTTTGATGTTGGAATGTCTTTTCTCCTTGACTTGTGGGTGGTTTTTGGCTAGAATGGGGGTTAACTCAGGAGGTTTAGTGTCTAGACTTGGCTCGAGTTCTGTGATGCTGATAGGATTTGGTTGGGCTAAGTGGATAGGAGTTGGATTATGAGTGAGGTCTAGGGTATTTATTGGTTTGAAGCAACTGCAAGGACTATCTTCCATTATGCTATTCTCCCCCTGAAGATAGGACTTTGAGAAGAAGAATTTGCACTCTACATCAACTGAGATATAGGTCCCTATAGACGGATTGTAACACTTGTATCCCTTTTGAGTTGATGAGTATCCTAGAAACACACACTTAATGGCTCTAGGATCAAGCTTCC
>JANITW010000008.1:22207307-22222008 GCA_027564335.1 Erythroxylum williamsii | reverse complement strand
ATTGTAACACTTGTATCCCTTTTGAGTTGATGAGTATCCTAGAAACACACACTTAATGGCTCTAGGATCAAGCTTCCCCCACTTTTGGCTATGGACATGAACAAAAGCAGTACAACCAAATACCCTAGGAGTGAGTCTATTGGAAGTTCTAAAATGAGGGTAAAAAGAGTTTAGGAGCTCGACAGAACTCTTATTGTTTAGAACACGTGAGGGTAGTCTACTGATCATATAGGTGACATTAAGAACTACTTCACCCCAATAAGATTTAGGGACATTTCCTTGAATAAGTAAGGCCTGAGTGGCATTAAGTAGGTGTCTATTTTTTCTTTCGGTCACTCCATTTTGGTGAGGTGTATTAACACAGGATGAATCATGAATCATACCATGTGATTGGAAGTAAGGAGATAATACTTGGTTAAAAAATTCTCTAGCATTGTCTATTCTAAAAACCTTTATCTTTAACCCAAATTGATTTTGAATCATTGAATGAAAATTTAGAATAACAATCCCTACATCAAATTTTTGTTAGGAGAAATAGCCATGTAACCCGAGTACAATCATCAATCAACGAGACAAACCAACATGCTCCAGAAATATTGGGTATAGTGGATGGACCCCATATGTCACTATGAATCACATGAAAAGGATGAGAAGCGCTTTTATTGTTAATAGGAAAAGACAAACGAGTATGTTTTGCCAATTTACAAGTTTCACAATGAAATTCAGAGATATCTAATCCTTGAAACAAGTAGGGAAACATAGTTTTTAGCACTCTAAATGATGGATGAACTAGACAGAGATGGTGCAACCAAATGGAATCTTTATTCGAAGAACTAAGGAAGGATGAAGGTGTATTTATCTTAGCTTTTCGATATGGTTTTAGGTAATAGAGACCATGCCATTCCTTAGCAAGTCCAATCCTCTTCCCCTTGTCCTGGTCTTGAAAACCACAACAAGAAGGAGAAAAAATGGCAACACAATTAAGATCATTAGTAAGCCTTTGGATAGAGATTAGACTGGCTGATAATTTTGGTAGATGTAAGGCATTTTTGCAGAGAGAGTGTAGGGCTCAATTTTATGTCTCCATAACCGACAACAGTGGCTAATTCTCCATTGGCAACTATGATTTTCCTATGACTTGGACTAGGGTTGTATGTGTGAAAAACTATGATATAAGGGTCATGTGGTTTGTGGCACCGGAGTCTATAATCCAAGAGCTATTGTAACACTTAATTTCTGAGGTGTCTGTATACAAAGAGAATGTAGGTTTACCTGAGAGAGCAAAGGAACATGTACCTTTCGGTTGTCCAAAGGAACTCAACAAACCTCTTAATTTCTCAATCTCTTCATTGCTAAGACTCTCTTTCCCTCTGTTCAGTCGAATGTGCTTGTGGTTGTGATTACCCTCCTCAATTTCCTCATTCATGACTTGGTGGGTTCCCATTAAATTTCCATCAAGTCTCCTTCGAGTGTCTCAATTTATTGGAGTAAGTGCACCATAGAGTATCCTTATTTTCCTTCCACAAGTTGCCCTTTCTAGATTGCTTAGGCGGGGCTTGATCACTCCTTTCTTTGTCTTGTTTATTTGCCTTTATCACCATTGTTGACCCATCCATCTTCTGGGGCTCAAGCATCACATTTCTTCTTCTCTCCTCTGCTCCAGTTAGGGAAATAGCCTCTTCTAGTGAGGGTCTGGACTCCCTTCCAAGAATTTCAACTCTAACTTGATCAAATTCAGGGTTTAATCAAGCCAAGAAATCATAAATACGCTCTTTTCCTATGAAATTTTTCAGAAAAACATCTTGGTCAAGTTATTGCCACAGAGATTGCAGAGCATTAGCATATTATGTGACTGATTTGTCTCCTTTCTTGGTGGTATGGGCTTTGATCTTAATCTCATAGATTTGATCAGCATTGCATGACTTTGAATACATACGTTGAACACAGTTCCAAATCTCCTTTGCAGTGGTTAAAAGCATGTGCGTATCACTGATTGTAGGTTCAATGGAGTCCCACAACCATGACATGATCATGGAGTCCTCTTCTTCCCATGTTCCTATTGCTGAATTCCCTGTTGCAGGGCCTGATTTTAGCAGGTGATCAAGCTGCCCTTTCCCTTTGAGATAGTTGCGAACAAGAAGTGACCACTTGAGGTAATTGCCATTGAGTCTAATGGAGACACGAACATTCTGTAGTTCCCCAATTTTCTGGACAGAGACAGATTCATCTGGGCTGGAAATGGTGGTTTGAGAAGTTCTAGAATTTTCCACGGTGAAAGAAGTGAAAGATTGGGTAAAATAATAGTTACGGAGATTGAGAAATCTGACAAGAATGAGCAGCAATGAAAGCTGACTAAGGCAGCAATGAAGGCTACACCGAGAAAAACAAAGAATACTTCCAGAAAACCTAAGGGGTCTGATGCCATGTTAAGATTCCTAGGAAAAGTGTATATCTTATTTAATATACACGGCTACATAAATATACAACTTAACCAGCAGGAAAATAGGTACCAATCTTAACTAAACTATATCTAGAAGTCTATAGCAGAAATCCATTGATTATAGGGATTTCTGTTTCTAATAATCTTATCCCATAAGATTGATCTTATCTAAATCTCTATTCTTCAACATTTCCTTCCATATAGAGGAACAAAATGTTGAACCCCTCTTCCCATTTGTTAGCTACAGTTCCATGATCAATCATGCAACCAGCAATGTGAATCCAGTTTCTCAATTAGATGAATTGTCAAATCAGTAGTTTCTTCACATAGGACGCTTCACCGAATACACAGAAATAACATTCAGTAAATTTTCGCCAATGAATATGTTCAACTGCTAGGGAATAACCACAAATGGACAAATTAAGGAGTGCACTCACAGTCATGAACTATAGCATAAAGTATGCACTATCCCAACCATAGACTAAGAATACAGACCAGTTATCGTGAAAAAAAAAATGTAAGCGGCTGGAGTATGAAAAGCAACCTCAAAAAGAGCCAAGCATTCTTCCATCAGTTTGAAAAATAATCTGGTACGTGCAATGCTTTGCTGCCAGATCTTAACAAGAGATGCATCATCCAGATTGCAAACAATTTGCAAGATAACAACTAGAACTTCACGCTTTTCAACAGCATTCAGGTTGTAGAAGACAGGCATCTCATCTAGGATCTGCACCCATCCAAGCTATGAACTCAGAACTTACAGGAAATAGGAAGAAACTATTGCAAAACAGAAAATAGGAAGCAATACAAAATGACCATCCAGTTACTTTTCTTTGACATGTAAATAGCATTTATGTTGAAGATAGTGGCTCGAAGAGAAATGTTGAGTATCAACCCAGAATTTGATGGAAAATTGTATCCTTCAAAGTTTTTAGAATGTTCCATTAGTGTAGTTGCACTTGTGTTTGGGGATGATTTTGAAGGAATAAAGGGCCTTGTCAGCAACTTCATCCATAACAACAGACTATCTAAATACGCTATACTTCATGCATCACTCATGCTAAAGTGTCAGCTTCTTATCTTATACCATCAGGAAACTGGCTCAAAATAAAAACACTAAAAAACATTACCCAGATTTTAAAGACACATCAGATTACCAAAACCATGCCTCCTTAGGCTAAAATTGAAAACAACTTTCAACCTACCACATGGGTCTCTTCACTCATTCTCTGATGACCTTAGGGTATCTTTCATCACCTTTCAATCAAGGTACAAGTACAAAAACAGAAACTAAACAACAAATATTGGACTTCAAAAGATGCATAATCACACATCTAACATTCCCAGTGTGTAAAAAAATGAGCAAGGCAAATAGTATATATAAGAAGGAACATTAATGAGAGAACCGGAAATTGTCAAAGAAGGAATTGGGATTTTGAGATGATGCACAAGTAAACAAAGTATAATTAAGAAAGCCCGTGCAGAAGATTAATTCACAAGTAAACAAAGTATAATTAAGAAAGCTCATGAAGAAGATAAAGTACAAAGCCAGAAGTAATACAAACCTGACCAATAAGGGGAAAATATAACTGAGCAATATACAGTTTATCTTCAGGTTTTTGGTATCGAGCATCAAACTCATGTTTGCATAAGAGTACCACCAAGATCCTAGCTGCCTAGAACCACCAAAAGGGTAAGGCATAAGCATATATATCTAGCCATGCGAGCCCCAAGTGCATAAGTGGCTCAATTTAGAAGGAAGAAAAGTTTGAACTGTGCATTGTGAGAAGCAGAAAAGGTACTTCTGTCACCTAACCGGGAAGATAGTAAAATTGCTCAACGTATAAAATTATGCATGCAAGATACTCACCTTGGACCGCTGAGTTAAATCATCATGATCCCAAGTCAGGAATATCTCTTGTATCAAAACCGAAGAAAGATAATTTCTACAATGTGTAGATGAACATAATTAGGCAAAATATCCTTGAAATGTGTGAGTAAGATCCTTAAATTATATGGAGAAAAAAAAAACACATCGCTTCATGCATCTGGTCCAAATGGACTTAGCCACCAGCTGACCCTTGACCACAAAAATATACAACTTTTAGTCAAAGTAAATACAACACAATAATTGTGTTATGAGTCAAAAAGCCAGTCAATCATCATGAGGTATAACAACAGCAAACGGAGAGAACTAGGCAGTGACACCAAATTTTCATTAGAAGCCTTAACCTATAACTGACAGAATGTAAAATGACTAGAAATTTTACAAGAGAGCAAAGTGACATTGATGTGCTGCAACCCTAACTTTATAAAAGACACAAAATTCATTTCCTCTCAGAAAATTATATGTGACTATCTAAGAATTGCATCCAAACCGTTTATCTTGATCTATAGACCCACTAGGAACCAAACCCTATCTTATGGTTTTCCAGAAAGAATCAACTAATACCAAGAGAAGACAAAGAAGGAAAAACAGAAGTTCCCAGTCACATTAATAGTACTCTTCCTTCATCAACAAGGAAAGTAGCCTAACCAACCAAAGATGATTTGAATGATGAAAAACCTGTCTGAAGGGTCTCTCCCAGGCATTTCGACAAAAAGATCATGGTCACATAAAATTTGTAAGAAGGTAAGCTTGCAATCGTGTAGAACAGATTGGCACACCCCAGAAAACTTATCTAGGTACAATGACACCTGCAAGGAAAAACCAATAGTAGCAGTCACAGAATAACCCATGCTTCTAGTTCAAAACAAAACGGGACCATCATTCAGACTATGCACAAATATGCAATTGCAGTTCTTTTTGTCTCATAAAAATTTAACCCCCCAGCTTAGGATAATAAGAGAACTTTCATGTTTTTACAGTTTCAAATACATCAAGCAGATCTATCAGCTTGCTAATAGACATCATTCCTCATGTACAATGAAACATAACTACAGAAATAACTATTTCAAGTGCAACTTTTACTCAAAGCAAAATTTTCTTCAGAATCTTATGGCTGTAGAACTTTATACAAAATTAAAATTAAAATTAAAATGTCAAAGGCAGCATACCAGTTCAAAAACCTGACAGGGTTCAATGACTGATAAAAGATCATAACAGAAGAATGCCAAACTACTATTCAAACGTTTTGCCAGGCTTAGGCCCTTCTTACAACGCTCATGCACTTCTGTCAATAGGCAATCATATAACTGCATTATACATCTGAAGACACCTTCTTTTAGTTGCATTGGTGGGACATCTTCACCTGTGACAGCACCATAAATTCCCAAAAGTAAAGCCATAAGAAAATTTTGGATAAAGTAATCAGTTAATTGGTACTTTTCCTCCCTTCTATACCTAATGGAAGACTCTGATAGAAAAGACGACTTTGCTCCAATGCCATCGACTTAACAACTAGCTCGAGAAAGAACCATGCCATTGCCAAGACGTCATCATATACAGGTCCAACACGGTAGCCTTTAGCCTGTAAACAGTCAAAAGAATTTAAAATTATCAAAAGCACAGAAAAGGGGAAGAGGAATGAAGTAAAATAAGAAACAAAGGAAAGAAATGAAAAGAAAAGAAAATAAATGTATGCCTTCGTCAAAATGATTCAGTTAAACTCCCAGTATCATGTTTCCTTCAACCCCTTTCATATAACCACTTATGGATAGCAGGCTTCAAATAATCAAGGCTGACATTATGCACATTAATATAACATTTGATTTAGATGTTTTTCATTTCCAAATTTAAATCAGAGCAGTCCCCTGATCATCATAATTTGCAAGTGAAATGACATCTTCAATCCCTGAAATCACATTCTCAAAGAATCCACAGGATAGGAGTTTCCCTATCATTTTGGCATTCCTTCCACTCTCTAAAATATCAGTTGTAATAACAATGGCTTTCATCGAATAATAAAGCAACTCACAAATTCAAAGATAAAATCCAGTAAACAAAAATAATATGAGCAACACACAGTTTGGGACAACATACCTTACTACGAGCCAAGCTTCCCCACACAGTTGATAATCCAGGATAAACAGGTGGTTGACGACCACCAAAGTCATCAAACACATAATCAACATAGTTTACAAGAAAACGGTTTCTTTCAGCATCATCAACTGATTCCTGCTGTACCCTACAAAAACACATATCCTTGAGCAATTCACTAAACACGGAGCACCCTATATATGAGCTCCTATGTGCTAGTAACTAAATACAAAGCAGAGCCTGATGCCGAAGCAAGTTCATGGAAAGGAGAACTAAAGTTTGAGTACAAAATATTTCTGAAGATTTATTGAGGCTTTTTTCATCATTATTATTATCATAGCAACAACGGAATGGAACCTAGAGGAACTAACTACACTTCAGCATATGGGTGTAGAAAGAAAAATAGAGAAGAAATAAATAAAGCAATGATCATCTTAAATTGAGAATACTTGAATTATTCAGTTCTTCCTGCAATGGAAGGCATCTACTTTTTCTAACATGTAGGCAGTTGAGAACCCTGATATTTCTTGATGGTCAAATATTTTTTCAGATACATATAGCAAGATAAATTACAGCTTGTCCATGTGAAACTGACACACTGAATTCAAAGGCATACCTAGTTAGGATATTAACCATAGCTCTGAAGGCTGCCACCTAGAGAAAAAGGAATACATAAACAATGAAGTGATTATGGCCATCTGAGAACAAACATAAACGATGAATTCAGAATTATTTCTAGCAAAACATCAATTAAATTGTTACAGAACCTGAAGAGTTTCCCCACCACTGCCTATAAGATGTAGAAGCATGTTTAATATTGGGTGAAGGAACTGAAGCAATGCAGTGGAATCAACATTCTTCAAGCTGTTAATAGCCTGCATCAGATAAAAAAGCAATCATATCAATCCTCGATGAAGACAGCCATACAAATCTACTCATTCAGGATTCTTGTGGGTAACTACACTAATATCCCTGTGGTTTTGCTGTTTTTCCAAGAAAGTCCCTATGATTTGAAATTGGCTCAAAGGTCCCTCTTGTCTCAAAACCAGTAATTAAATTTCATTTTACCTGTTTTTTATGAACACTAACAACATGAAAGTACTTTGAATTATGATGTACTAACAATTTTTAGATACCATACAGTAAAATATTTTTTAAAAAGGATATCAAAATACAAGCTGCACTAGAGCTAAATTAAACCACATGGGATTCCAGGAAACAGCAAATTTATAAGGGTCTTGAAATAATTCGGCCACATTCTTTCCAGAAGAAGTAATAACTGATGCAAAATTTTACCAATTGGGTATATCCAAAATGTAACTTCTGCAAGTCAACTCAAACTCTTGGCTAACACAACAGAATGTATGTAATGCACAGCACCCCAAAGAGGAACTCATACATGTTCTGCAAATAAATCAAAAGGTGAAATAGTAAACTATAAATAGATGGAAATAAATACCTCCAAAAGTTCAGAACCCCAAGGTGGGCTTGTTCGAAGGGTGTGCCTATCATATTCCAGAAAAAAGTCTCTAATGCGTTCATTTAGGGGATACAAAGATGAGCATAGTTTCAAACGCAATCTGAAGACATTTTTTCCATCTTCTATATAATCCAGCCTTTCCTATGAAAGGGCAAAATGGGGGAAATACGAATTGACATCAGACTAATCACAGAACATAGAAACAAAGATGTAACAAGTTAATACATGTCATCCAGAACAGACAAATTCTGCCAGCCACGAGATTCAGAATCACAGAAAAAACTGATTATGAGAGGAGAAAAATCATCAACCAGCATGATACCGATTAATAACCTCTGAAGAGAAGGATCATAAGAGATGAAAGGGTTAACACTTTACACATTAATGAACCAGTGAAACGAAAAACAAAAGTGGTTTAAACAACTTATTGTTGAAATATGAATTGACACCAGACTAATCACAGAACGTAGAAACAAAGATGTAACAAGTTAATGCATGTCATACAGAACAGACAAATTCTGCCAACCACGAGATGCAGTCACAGAAAAAACTGATTATGAGATGAGAAAAATCATCAACCAGCATGATACAGATTAATAACCTCTGAAGAGAAGGATCATAAGAGATGAAAGGGTTTAACACATTAATGAACCAGTGAAACGAAAAACAGAAGTGGTTTAAACAAACTGATTGTTGAAAACAAATTTGACCTTAAACTCTCTTAAGCAAAAGCCCAAAAGAACTGTGATATTCTCATATCCAGCCCCCCATTCGTGTTTAATGATTTTGAGCCAAACTCCACTGTTTATTTTAGTGTTCCCCTAAAGAAACACTGGTTTAAACTACCACTGCTTAGAGCAGAAAGCCTGATGTGCTTGAATGAGAAACTTTGAAAGCAAGTGAAATAAGCAGTATAATCCACAACAAATTTGAACTCAAAACAGAAGGAAAGAATAGTATCAGAGGCTAAACCAATGCATAATGTTAGTACCACTCCATGCAACCAGCCTGCTAGTGCTAGCAATCAGCCCACTAAGCCCATTCAAAACTACATCCGTAGGGGTAAGATGGAGAAGGGGACAAATGCCACATAGACGAGGTTGTTATGAGTTTGTTATGGAGAGAGATTGTAGAGAAGGGGAAGGTACGGGGAGAAATGCATATAGAGAGTTTCTGTATAGAGGGGGGGATTATGATTGATATGAAAAGAGTATAGATATCTTATTTGGCCTGGAAGCTATCTCCAGGAGGTATATTACTGCTGTACCTTGCTCATACGTAAATAATACAATCTCAACTAATATTACCTATCAATTGTCCACAAAAGCACTTATGTCAATAGTCCTCAACAAAATGGGGTTGCTGAGCGGAAAAGAAGACACCTTCTTGAAGTAGCTAGGGCCTTGATGTTTCTAGCACTGTTCCAATTTTTTTTTGCGGGAATGCTATTCTTACTGCAACCTACCTTATTAATAGAATGCCTAGTCGTATTCTTTCTTTCCAAACACCACTTCAAAAATTTCAAGAAACCCATACTACCACTCATCTTGAGACTAACCTTCCTTTAAAAGTTTTGGGCGTGCAGCCTTTATTCACAATTTTTCACACAACAAACTTGATCCAAGAGCCAAAAAATGTTTTGTTTCTAGGTTATTTTGGTACACAAAAAGGGTATAAATGCTATGATCCTATATCAAAAAGGTTGTTTGTTAGTTGTGATGTCTCTTTTTCTGAGATAGATCCATTCTATCCCAAGTCTTTGATTCAGGGAGAGTATTGAAGTGTGCTTGGGGGTAATGAATCTCAGCCTGAACCTACATCTGTTCCTGAACCTATCCCAATACCTATGTCATCTCCTATAAGAGACAAATCCTAATACAAAATCTGTTATATCTGATCATCTACTCAAGGTGTACTCTCAGAAGAAGAAAGCAAGTAGTGCACTTCCTATCCTTGAAGCTATACCAATCTCTGAACCAGTGCAGGTCCCAGTTGAAGAAGTTCAGAGTAGTATGGATCAAGAAGACAACACAAATTTAGAACTGCCAATTGCCTTATAGAAGAAATCTAGATCATGTATTATGCACCCGATTGAGAGGTTTGTTTGTTATGATGCTCTATCTTCTCAATACAAAGCATTTATTGCTAATCTGGACAGAATTGACATCCCAAGAAATATTCAAGAAACTCTTCAAGTTCTAGAATGGAGGGAAGCAGTTTTCGAAGAGATAAGAGCACTTGAAAAGAATGAAATGTGGGAAGAAGTTGATCTGCCAAAAGAAAAGAACCCGTGGGGTGTAGGTGGATACTCACAGTCAAATATAGGGCTGATGGTTTGATCATGAGGCATAAAGCGAGATTGGTAGCAAAAGGCTATACTCAGACCTATGAGATGGACTACAAAGAGGCATTTGCACCTGTGGCCAAGCTAAATACTATCAGACTATTGCTATCTATAGCTGCTAATTTCGACTGGTCACTTCAGCCACTTGATATTAAAAATGCCTTCTTGAATGGCAAACTAAAGGAAGAAGTGTCCATGAAACTTCCTCCAAGGTTTGATGAGAAAGGAGGAAACAAAGTAATGCAGACTAAGAAATCCCTGTATGGGCTGAAACAATCATCACGAGCTTGGTTTGAAAGATTTGCTAAAGTCCTAAAAACAGAAGGATACACATAAACTCAGTCAGATCATACAAGGTTTTTTAGAATTAGAGAAGGTAAGAAGACAATTTGAATTGTGTATGAGTGATGACACAGAGGAAATTACAAGAGTCAAGACAACCTTGAGGAAAGAATTTGAAGTTAAAGATTTAGGAGAAATGAAGTATTTTTTGGGCATGGAATTAGCAAGATCAAAGAAAGGGATTTACATCTCATAAAGGAAGTATATTCTTGATCTCTTGCGAGAGACTGGAATGTTTGGATGTAAACCAAGTACCACTCCTATTGACAGTACAAAGTTTGAGGATGAAGAGAATAAACTTGTTAACCATGAAGAATACCAAACACTAGTGGGAAGACTTATTTATTTGTCTCATACTAAACCAGATATTGCTTTTTTCGTGGGTGTTGTAAGTCGATACATGCATGCACAAAGGAAGAAGCATTTTGAGGAAGTTTATAAGATCCTACAGTATTTAAAGGGTACTTCTGGAAAAGGATTATTCTTCAAAAAGGGAGATCAAAGAACAATCGAAATATATACTGATTCAGATTACGCAAGTTCATAAGAGGATAGACGATCAACCACTGGGTATTGCACTTTTGTGTGGGGTAATTTGGTCACGTGGCAAAGTAAGAAACAAAAGGTGGTAGCCAAGAGTAATGCTGAAGCTAAACTAAGAGCTGTTGCAAAAGGGATTTGTAAAAGTCTCTGGTTAAAGAGAGTGTTGACAGAATTGGGAATCAATTTTGAGACACCTATAAAACATTATTGTGATAACAAGGCAGCCCTAAGCATGGCACACAATCCAGTCCACCACGAGAGAACAGAGCATGTTGAAGTTGATCAACATTTTTTCAAGGAGAAGATAGAAGAAGGAATAATTTGCCTAACTTATGTTCCAACAAAGAAGCAGACAGCTGAAGTGTTTACCAAAGGACTTCAAAGACAAGTGTTTGAAGAATGTATCAGCAAGTTAGACATGATAAATATCTATGATCCAACTTGAGGGGGACTGTGGTCAAGATATGTATCTGTATATATTATCTAGCCTATTTTGTACTCCAATTCATCTATATATTTACCGCATTTACTAAGTAATGAATATAGAGAAAACGAGCTCTTATTCACATATAATATGTATGATTATGTCCAGATTTTGTGGGGATTATGTCAATAAAATATGGTACTAATTATGTCCATAAAATTAGGATAAAGTATCCCATAAGTAACAAATCTGTACACATTTACTTCCTATTTTGTACTAGGGTGTGAATAAAGTTAATGTATGTCTGTTAGTCAGACATCAATGAAAAATTCCTCCCTCAAATTCTGTCAAGGTATCAAAGTTGTAGGCTTTCTCAGAAATGAAACCTTCAGATGTTTAGCCATTCCCTTCCTTTTACTCTGTTTTAATTTTACTCTGTTTTTTTAATATCAAAACAGAGTATTTTTGCCAGCCTTCACTGCTGGTTATTTCTACTTCTTGTGAAAGGTCTTAATTGCCTAAACAAAAGGTTTTTTTCCTTGAAAATGTCATAAGTTGCAGAGACAACAGCTACATCCCAATTAGAGGAGGCTGTTCAATCTCAACAACCTCGAAAGCTCCAAAGTATACATGTTGCATACAAATTAGATGGGAAAAATTACCTAAGTGATCCTAACTTATTTGTATAGTGCTGAAAGGATAAGGGAAGATTAGTCACATTACAGGCACTGGACCTACGCCAGAAGATCCTCTGTTTGAAACATGGGATCAAGAAGACTCCATGATTATGGCATGGTTGTGGAACTCTATGATTCCTGAAATTAGCAACACATACATGTTTTTGAACACTGCTAAGGATATTTGGGATGCAATTCAACAAACCTACTCTAAAGCTAAGTATGCAACCCAAGCATATGAAGTTAAAGTAATGACAAGGAAACAGAGCAGTCACTGAATATGCCAACCAGTTGAAATCCTTGTGGCAAGAACTTGATCACTACAAAGTGGTAAAAACAAAATGTCTTGAAGATGCTACTATTGTAAAAGATTTCATTGAGCAAGATAGGTTCTAGAACTTTTTGTAGGACTCAATCCCTAATTTGATTCAAGTAAGGATCCAGATTCTTCGCAAACTAGATGCACCATGTTTTAATGAGGTTGTGGCACTAATTTGAAGTGAGGAAAGTAGAAGAATACTCATGCTTGAACCACAGTTTATGGACAGTTCAGATGGTCGCTAGTGACAGCAATAAATCAGCCACAAACATAGAAAGAGCATCCTTTTTTAAGATTGGAAAGATTAGTCAATCAAAGGCTCAAAACCGTGACAATTTGTGGTGCACTTATTGTAAGAAGGCATGCTATACCAGTGAAAAATGTTGGAAGCTTTATGGAAAACCTCCAAGTAAAGAATGGGGACAAAAAGGAGAGCAATGAAGGAGAAACACCCAAGTCCATGTTGCTGCAACACAAAACAGTGAATTAGCACTACAAGAGCCAAGCAATCTCAGCCAATAAGAGATTGAAAGGTCGATATCACTTATTTACAACCCTAAACCCCCATCACGTACTTGTTCTTTGGCATATTCAAGTGAGTTTTCATTCTCTATTGCATTAAATGTCTTAAGTACAACCTTTGCTAACTCTCAGGTCATGGACTCCAAAGCTATCAACCATATGACTCATTCCATGTCTTAGTAAATTGCGGTAAGTGTGGAAGATGTTAATATATGCTCTTCCCTAATCCTAAGAAATGCCCTTCATGTCCCTAAATTATCCACAAACCTTATCTCTATACAAACACTCACTCAAGATTTATGTTGCAATGTGGGTTTTCATCAAAGTTATTATGTATTTCAAAACAAGAATTTGGGGAAGACGATTGGACATGCTAAAGAATGGGACAGCCTCTACTACCTTGAAGCACCAAGTCAATCAAACATTTTAAGGGCAAATTACCTCATTCCTTTATTTCAGAATTTATTTCATCCAATAAAGAAAAAATTTGGCTTTTGCATCACCGGCTTTGACATCCATCTTTTAGGATTATTAAAATTCCATTTCCTTCCCTGTTTAAAGGTTTAGATGCTGAACATTTTCATTATGAAGTATGTGAACTTGCTAAACACAGGTTTATATCATTTCCAATTAGTAATAAAAGAAGCTCTACTCCTTTTTATCTCATTCACAATGATATTTGGGGCCCTTCTCCTATTCCTAATGTCTCTGGAGCAAGATGTTTTGTCTCATTCATTGATGATTATACTCCTGTCACTTGGCTTTTTCTTCTCAAACACAAATATGAGGTTAGTGTTGTTCTTCCAAATTTGTGTTCCATGGTTAGAAACAAATTTGGAATCCACATTAAAAGGTTTCAGTCAGGTAATGCTAGGGATAATTTTAATCAAATCCTAACTCCATAATTACAAAAGGAAGGGATAGTCCATAATTCCTCGTATGTCAATACCCCACAACAAAATGGGGTAGCAGAAAGAAAAACCGTCACTTCCTTGAAACAACCCTAGCCTTTATGTTTCAAAACAACATGCCTAAATCATTTTAGGGAGAAGTAGTTCTTACAGCAACTTTTCTCATAAATCGTTTGCCTTCTAAGATCTTAGGATTCAACAATCCCATGTAAAAACTCTCAACCTTCTACCCCGCACTACACACTACTAACAATCTTGTTCCTAGAGTATTTGAGTGCATATCATTTTTCCATGTTCATAGTCAAAACTGCGGGAAACCAGATCCAAGGGCAATAAGTTGTGTGTTTATGGGATATTCATCCACTCAAAAACGGTACAAATGCTACCACCCTCTATTAAAGAAGTTCTATGTCTCATGGGATGTCACTTTTCATGAATAGGAATCTTACTCCAAAAATCATTCTCTTCAAGGGGAGAATTCAACAATGGAAGATAAGGATAAAGATTTCTTACTTGTGATGCAGGAGCATTTAGTTTAGATTCCTAGTTAATATTGGATTTCTTACTATTTAGTACTTCTTAAATTATTTGGATTCCTAGTTATCATAGGATTAGCATATTACTTCTTAATTAGTATTTCCTATTTCTATTAGGACTTCTAATTTAGTATTTCCTTTTCCTATTAGGAGTTGTCCTATACTAGTATAAATAGACAGCCTA
>JANITW010000008.1:22149813-22202027 GCA_027564335.1 Erythroxylum williamsii | reverse complement strand
TCTTTGTAATAAAAATTATTTATGCATATAAATATTATTTGAAATATATTAAACAATATGTAAAGTATAATAGATTAATTATTATATACTTTTAAATCATATAAAACATAAATAAGAATATATTTAACCAAATCTTTTATATGGATTATAATATAAATAAAACTAATATTAAAACATATAAAAAAGTCAAATAATATTATATAAATCTCAAAATAAACGTAGAGATGTGTTTGTGAGTATTATGGGAATTATGTATAAAGCATAAAGATAAATGAGACTAAAAATAGGCTCATTAATTGATCTAAAAAATCTACATAAAAAAGTACATTTTTGAAAAGCTTCAAATTTGAGATTCTCAAAAAGCTGTATTTTAGCTTATGAAAAAGTCATTTCTATGAAAAAAAAAGTACTTTTGGATTTTACAGCCAAACATTCAGTTTTCTTAAAAATAACTTTTGCAGTGGAAAAAAATACTTTTAGAGCCTTTAAAAGCTGAACCAAACAGGCTCTTAACCTATTGTTTATCTAGATTGGATAATAAAAAGACTATTAGTATTATTAACACTTGTTAACTTGAATTTAGACAGACAATTAATACTAGTAACCATAGTTCTTATAGGATCGACTTATATTCATCAATGTTAGCTACGATTATAACATGCAATTGTAGTTAAAAAATAATCAAGTTTTTTATATTATTATTGTCGGGGAATTGTAATGTTAAAATGGCCTCATTTTTTATTAATCTAGTTATATTTTTCTTTTATTTGTGTTTTTGTATTATCTTTACTAACATAGGCAATTTTTATCTCTTCTCTTTTTGTGTTTATTCATTTATTTTTAGAGTTATCGTTCCTTTTTTAGAAATTAGACAAATATTAATAGAAAAGGTCATATTTCTATTAAAATTAAGTACAATTTTATAATTAAGTTCAATTTAATTAAAATTGATTTTTCCTTCAAAGATTACTCTTTAATATGTAACTCGTTAGGTTCCCAATATATTGCCAATGATTACAAATTATAAACCTAATTCATAATTAGAATCAAATAAATTAAAATTCATTTTAATTTATCTTTAATTATCTAATTAAACAATTTGTAAACATAAATTAAGATTGACATCCAGCAACATGTGATGGCTAGCCAAATTTTAGGAATGTCAAAGTGATTCTACTTAACATCTCAATGTATAGTTATGATATATAATTTAATCATTTCGTTATTCAATGTTTCAATTGGACAGAGCATGGATACAATGTATACCATTTTCATTCAAGCATATTCGTTATTGCTAATTAGTAATCAATTTATAATTGATATTTTAAACAACTTTTTAAATGTTAATTCACTCTAACTACATAATTTTATAAAACCATGTTAATAAAAAACAGTAGAACATTCTCTTTAATTATTTTAGAATGACGAATCATTTATTGACTTACTCAATTATCTCTACATGATTCATACTGCATCCAAGTGCTACTGACTGAATTATCCTATAACAGTTTATAAGTAGCATCAAAACACAACAATTCTTGTACGGGATACCTTGGTAATCTCAAGTCTAAAGATTAATTATACAACTATCATTATGAGGAAATCCACAAACACATAAGTAATATTTCATTTGCGATTCTCATAGTCAAATCAGTTTAGTTAACTTATTATTTAATAAGCAACCACACATTAGTTTAAATATCTTCATATTTTAATTTACGCGGTCAATTACTTTCTTTACAATAAATAAACATAGTGTGTGTTATTTGTATCATTTCATCAATATCCTGTCTTGATGAAACTACAAGTAAGAACATTTAAGAATAATACATAAATGTAAATTGAATATTATAATTATGAGCTCATCATAATTTCAACTACACAATAATTATTATAGGGATTTTATCATATATATCTAAATACATACAAACAAAATACTTTTAAATTATTTTAATAATAAATTACAACCAATTGATTTACTGTAGGATATAAACTAACGCTTAAAAGATATCAGCTTGGTCAAATGGTCTATCTGCCAAAGTGATGCAGTGGTGATATGGAGCATTTGACTTTAAAATAATCATATACTCACATAAAACATTCTTTTAATTTTGAACGACATATTCATATAAAGTCATAGGAAGAAAATGTGATTCATGACAAAGAAAACATGGGATAAAAAAGATACAAGCTCCTTATTATTCCTCCCCTATGTGTAGATCAAAGACCACGTAATTTGATGCATATAATAGTTGTTCACCTTATGGTTGAGATAATTTATCCATTAGTTGGTGAGGTGAGACATCCATGGGGCAAAATAATATAAATTTATATCTCTGAGCAATATCAGGATTTAAGGATCCGTTTCATTGGTCAGGTCTAATAAGTGATACGACAATTCACATGTTTAGCACAATTGTCAACCAAATTATTTTCAAGCTATAATCAATTATCTTGATCACGAGGACTAATGATTTACTAGATCAGTGATATTCATATAAATATGTCAGTAATAAATTATGAGTAAAAGAAAATCTTCGAGATCTCACCTAAAAAAACATGTAGGTAATTCAAACAGTCACAGAGAAAAGTAAAACATGGCATTTCAGTTATCACCGTAAACTTGTCAAAGTTTCCAAATGAAAGTATGGGGAAACCGGTTGAGATCTAATCCCGACTGCAGTAGAATAATCATAAATTTTTTTCGTGACTTCAGATTTTTCAAAAACTAATATATATTAAATTCTATAAAATGATTAACATGAATTATAATAAAGCAAACATTTAATTCGTACCTTATTCCGATACTTAGCCTTTATCTTGTTATATCCCTCAAATCGTTTCCGAAACCGATCCGTCTTAACCATCATAACTACACAAATATCTGACTTCTAATGGTATCCACAGAATGAGTTGGGAGAACTCTATAACTCTTACAGAGAGAGTTAAGCAAGAAATGTTAGCTCCATAGATCTTAAGCCTATTTATAATAAATTTTTGACATTTTAGTAATTTAATTAAAATTAAAATATAATTTCAATTAAACTTTAATTAAAATTACAAACAATTCTAATTAAATACCAATTATGCCTATATAATATTCAATATCTTATATTGATCCTTATTTATTAAATATCTCATATTTATTCATAAGTTTTTTAAACTTTACAATCAAGGCCAATTTAAGTAAATTAACTTTGCTCTCTTCAACCAATTATATATGTGAGACCCATTAGGTTCCCAAATAGGTTGTCAATGATTATAAAATCTAATTTTAATTCATATTTAAAATTAGATAAATTAAACTCCTTTTAATTTATCTTTAATTCTTCAATTAAATAATTTATAATCATAAATAAAGACTGTGTCTACCAATGCATCATGACCACCCAAATATTTAGGAATGTCAAAGTGGTTTTGACTAATCTTTTTATACATAATTTTTCTTATAATTCAATCATTTCATTATACAATGTTTTGATTAGACATAGAACATGAAATAACGTCTACTCTATTTTGAGTTTAATCATATTAGTTCTCCTCCATTAGCTGTTGATTCAATTAATAACATTTATAAACTATTTACAAAGCGTCATTTCACCTTGACTAATGATTTCCTAAATCAATAATAATCGAGAACAACAGAACATTATCCATAATTACTTCATGATGATGAATCATATCTTGATCATTCAACTATTTCCATATAGTTCTTGCTATATCCAATGGCTACCGATTAAACGATCTCTGATTAAATATATCATATGTAGTATCAAAACATAGTAATCCTCATATAAGATAACTTTGATGACCTCAAGTCAAATGATCACTTATACAATCATCACAATGAGAATTCCATAGACATACAAGTGATATTCTAAATAGATTTCTCAAATCAGGTCTGTTCAGTGAACTTATTTTCTAGCAAGCACCCACACGTTTGTTTAAGTATCTTTGTACTTTAACCTATGAGATTGACTATTTCCTTCGTAAGGAAAACCAAAACGTATGCTAGTCTTTATACGCTCTATTAATGTCCAATCTTAATAAAACAATGACTAGGAATATTTAAGAATAATACATAAATGCAATATGAATCTCATAATTATAATCTCATTATAATTTCATTTGCAAATAATTAACTAATAGACTTTATCACATATATTTAAATATGTACAAAATAAAAATATCTTTAAATAATTTGTCACTAAACTACGACCAAAGTGACTATCCGTAGGGCATAAGTCAACAAAAAGAACATCTTCAAACACTAAGTCAAAATTATGCAAATTTGATGGATCAGAAGACATCAGGCAAGTAAGGTTCTTTCTTGTTCAACTAAAGAAACAATGAACATAAGAAGCATAATTTATAAAGATAGGCATTAAAATTCATATTATAAAATCTGCAAATCACATATAAATAATGATACATCAATAGAATTAGTATTACCTATTAGAAGAATTTCTATTTCTATGCTCGAATTTACATTAATTATTTGGGCAAAAGATACATATCTCTCGTGTAGTTTAATAAAAATTAAAAAAGTTCTATAATTCCTAAAATATCATTAATATAGTACCTCAACTGAGCTCTTAAACCTAACTTGAACTAATTAAATTAGACTTAAATTAAAATTTTATGACAATTATAGTAAATTATTTGTTCAAGTTGAATTTAATTATTTCAATTCTAGTATAAGAGCTTAATTAAATCTTCATATAATTGAATCATCAATTTGAAATAATGGAACCTGTAACTTACCAAAATTTAAAGCCAAATTTCCAACAATCTCTCACAAGTTATAAAATTTCAAAAGAAATAGTATATAATAAATAAAAAATTGTGAAACAACTTTTGCCGTGTAATATACACACTACACCTTTTAAACATATGTCAAACATTAATCATCTCATCTGAAAAAATCACAGTGAATACAATCTTGAACTAAAACTTTAAACATAAATACACATTTTATGACTAGGATTCAATTATTATAAGCCATCTGCTTGGAATAATCGAAAACTAACGAGTTAAGCAAAGTTTGCAATCTATTCTTCCTTCATACACAAGGCTATCAATAAAATTATTATTGCAGATGACTAGTCACTAGAGCCGTTTATAATTTATCATCTTCCCTTTTTTAGTACTACGTCTAACTTTATGCCTTCATTCCATAAGAAAATTGGTTGCAAACAGAGCAATAAGCTGTTTATAAATGATATAAGTATTATTCTTAATTATAAAAATTATAAATCAACGAAAATTATTAGCTCTTTGCAATAACACATTTCATGATCAAATAAAAAAACCAAAGTTAACGTCATCTAATTAAGGATATTAATTACAAAAAATTCTCAAAATTTATTCAATTTTGTCCAAACTTTAAAAGTGATAATTAAATATTCAAAATTTTATTTTTTTTTCAATTTTAGCTTAACGTAATTATTTTCGTTAACATTAGTGACATGACTTGCCACATAAGGCATAAACCCTAAACATTTATACATGTCATACTTTCATTTGGGATTGAAATCCCCAAATCACTCTCCTCTTCTCCTTCGTCTTTAAAAGCAATAGACTCTCATGCATATGATTGCTGGGTATTTATACAATCATCATGATGAGCATTTTTACATATACGTAAGTAATGTTTCATAAAGAGTTGTCACGATGGATCGAATCAGTTTAATGAACTCATTATTTGACAAGCACTCATATGTTTGTTTAATAATCTTTATACTTTAATTTATGAGATTATATGTTAATTTTTTAATTATATTAATGTCTAATTTTATTAGAGCAACGATTAAAAATAATTTATAAATAATATATAAGTGCAATGTAAATTTTATAATTTTAATATCGAAACTTAAATTTTATCTTATAAGTTAAACATACATAAGTTAAAATTTTCTTTAATTAATTATGTTTATGCAACCAAAACCAAGGCCATTCTCACGGATGTCCATTCTTTCTAATTCATTTCTAAGGATGGACTCAATTAGTCACTATTTTATCTGACGGTGAACCGGATTTGCAATTTAATGGCGTTGATGGCGTTGGATAAAGGGTTTTGATTTTCTTTTCCGGGTTTGTCTGTTTTAAGAACAAAATGTGACGAAACAAACAAGTGTATGAATGTCCGCATTTGCAGTTATTCAGCAATTCACGGTCCTTGAAGGGCTTATGTTGATGGGGGATGTCATTTGGCTACCTCGTTGCTCACGCTGACTGCTACTTTCTTTCCCTTCGAAATGTCTACGCCCCGCATCCTGATCTTACTGTTGTTGTTAATCTATGTTAATGCCTTCTGTTTTCAGGTTCATGCCTTCAACAGCCACGACCACGGCGATGATAATGGCTCATGTGGACCAGATGATGCGATTACGTTTGAATTGATTCACAGGCATGCACCTGAGCTTGCTGATTCAGGCTTTCCCACTCTTGGACCACCCAAAAGCAGGTTAGACCGCATGAAGCAGCTTATGCACAGCGACCATTACCGGCAACAAACAATTGGGCATCGCCTGGGACAAAGAAGGAAGGCTTTTGAGATCAATGGGACAATTCCAGCCGAGATACCAATCCGTTCGGCTGCAGACAGTGGAATTGGTCAATACTTTGTGTCTTTCAGAGTTGGAAGCCCACGGCCTCGTAAGTATGTGTTGATAGCTGACACAGGGAGCGACCTCACTTGGATGCATTGTGAATACAGATGCGAACATTGTCTTAAACTCCAACCATATCCTGGGATAATTAGGATCTTCGATGCCGACACATCACCGTCCTTCAGGACAATTCCATGTTCATCTATAACCTGCAAAGATGAACTCTCTTCATCCTTCTCTTTGACTACTTGTCCTGCGCCAGAAGCACCCTGCCTCTACGACTATAGGTAACGGAAGAAACAGCATTTTGGCTCTGTATTATAATTATATAGGATGGATTCAAATAGCGTGCAATTATCCATCGGCAGGCCAATGCTTATTCTAATGTCGTTATGACAGATATGCAGATGGCAGAAATGTTATCGGATTATTTGCAAACGAGACTGTAACTGTTGGGCTTCATAATCACCGCAAGATAAAGCTGCATGATGTCTTAATAGGGTGTAGTCAAGTGTTCAACGGTTCCTTTCGCCACACTGACGGTGTAATGGGGTTAGGCTACAGCCAGCATTCATTTACAGTGAGGATTGCCAAACTTTTCGGCTACAAGTTCTCCTATTGTTTGGTTGATCACTTTAGCCCCAGCAACCTTCGAAACTTCCTCACCTTCGGAGACGTTAAAACCACACAAACACTGAAAATGCAATACACGGAGTTGGTGGTTGATGTTATCAATCCATACTATGCAGTCAATGTCTCAGGCATCTCAGTAGGCAATACACGCCTGAAAATTCCCTCCCCAGTGTGGAATGTCTATGGCAATGGCGGAGCCATTATTGACTCTGGTTCCAGCTTGACATATTTGACAGAGCCTGCATATAATGCTGTCATGGAAGCTTACGAGCAACCCTTGGCAAACTACACCAAGGTAAAAATTCCGGACCTGGGGCCAATGGAACTTTGCTTTGAAGCTAAATGGTTCAACGAAACATCAGTGCCCAAATTGACAATTCATTTCATGGACGGGGCTAACTTTGAGCCACCACTAAAGAGCTACTTTATAGATGCTGCCGAGGGGGTATTGTGCCTGGGAATTGTATCGACCGCTTGGCCTGGCGTTTCGGTGATCGGCAATATAATGCAGCAAAATTACATGTGGGAGTTTGATCTTGGCGCTGCCAAGTTGGGTTTCGCTCCTTCATCCTGTATTTCTGATGAATAATTGTAACTGTATAAGCTTCTTTTCTTCACTCATTTGTACCTTAAACCAAATTATCAAAACTGTTTTGCTGCTGTAAACAAAATAGCCATTACACATTTGCATGGTTACGTATCTATTACTGATCCCAAATACATTGCATGTCTTTCCTTTTCCTTTGAATCTTTATTGTATTCTCGCGGAATCTGTAAAGAAAATAAGAATACAACTCTAGTAATTACTTAGCAGAAATAGAAAAAAATCAACAGTACTGCTACTAGGTCCGCCTAATACAAAAAGCAGTTAGAAGAACCTCAAATACTCATTGAACGTTGGAGCCAATACAAACTAGAATGCAAAGATCTGCTAACCAGCAGTAGCAAAAGAGTCTCAATCATCTGTCACGGCAACATTAGACACTGGGCAGTCAGGCCAACCACGCTAGCATGCAACAGGCTGGTTAAAGGTGGATGACCTACGCCTTGCCTGAATTCGGTCGTCATACTACAGCCGCTTCCAGATTACGGTTTTTACATTAGGAAGTTCTGCTAACATTTG
This sequence comes from Erythroxylum williamsii, assembly GCA_027564335.1. Taxonomy (NCBI): domain Eukaryota; kingdom Viridiplantae; phylum Streptophyta; class Magnoliopsida; order Malpighiales; family Erythroxylaceae; genus Erythroxylum; species Erythroxylum williamsii. The sequence continues at coordinate 22,193,660 of JANITW010000008.1, read as the reverse complement.
ATGTTAAAAACACTGCCAGTGATTGCATACTTAAATATCCCCACTTTACTGGAGTCTTTCGACACCATTGCACTACCACACTCCAACCCTCCAATGTAATACAACAAAGTGGAGTAAGCATAACTACCAGCCCAAGCCTTCCGAGATTCTCCAAGTAATACAACCAATAAAAAAAAAATGGTAGGGTAAGGACAATTGCCCATGTCCTTTGGACAACTATGGCATAAAAACATTGGATCCATGCAACCTCATACTCGGGACCAAAACCACTCAGTCAACTGCAACCCTGACTTCAAAGTTGGTCAAATTTTACTGTAAAAGACCACCTGTATGCGCATAAATTCATAGCCATAGTTAGATATGGTAGAACGTAGCGTAGCTCCAGAAAATTAGATTGGAGTAATTGTATAGCTTGCTTGAGTGTTAAGATTCTCACTAAAAACAAAACAAAGATTGAGTACACTAGCTGTATTTATCGGGGTTTTCCCTACTCCGGATGATAGGGACACCATCATCCCTCCAATGTATTCGTTCTTCACATAGCGCAGCTGCCACCTCTACATATAATTGATGCTCCTGCAGAAATGATGAAGGAAAATAAGATTAAATTAATCACTTTTAGCCAAAATCAGAATGTCCCCTTTGTTCAATGTATTATGATACCATTTATAGCTTAATTCTGCAAAGTTATCTCAAGATTAACATGCTTGGCATGACTCGATACTTCCCTAATCAGACAAAGACATTTAACAAGATGGTAGAACTCTAGCATAAGATAAAATGAGCTGGAAATGCGAACAATATCAATCCCACAAACACAAGTAGTTTTTGGTTAAACTTTGCAAGAATACCATAATACAATGCAACTAATAGCTAAGTACAATATTGCAGAAAATATAGCCAAAGGATAGACAAATCCTATTACCACTTCAAGAACCCTGGAAGCTAACTCCTCTGCTGTGTCATTGGCTTGCACAGGCACAACTCTTTGAGCAAGGATTCGTCCCTCATCATAATGCTCATCAACGAAATGTATAGTTGGTCCTGAGTATCTAATCATGCAAATATACATGTGAGGAAACGTAAATTAAGAAAAAAAGAAGTTATGGAAACTTTTCTTTTTTTTTTACCCGTTTTCTTCTCCTTAGATAACTTGAGCGTCCAATAAAAGAATTGAAATGGAACAGCACTTAATGCAAAAGAGCTTAGAGTCCATAAAAGAATAAAAGAGGAAAATTTTGTCAAACATAACTTTTAATTTAGAGGGATGAAGAGTGGGGGTTGAATTGACAGCAAAGATAACATAAGGCTGAAATTTAGTTTATGATAGGTTTTCTTATTAGATAGGAAATAGTAGTAAATTAGATGTTATCCTAATTGTTTACGACCTAAATTTATTTAAAAATGTACAATTCTTATTAGAATACGATTTAATTTTATTTTGGATATTTTAATCAGGAACCCGTTTATTGCTGGAATAAGGGATTTAAAATTTTTCAATATATATGTGTACTCAACCCTAAATTCTAGTTATATCAAACCTAAAATTTCAGTAAAATCAAACCTTAAAAATTCTAGCTTAAATTTCCAGTTTCCACCAATCAAATCCTAAAAACGTTAGCTATACCCAAATCTTAAATTCTGTCCCAAGCTTAAATCCAGACTTGAAATCTGAATTTTTAGCAACCTAATAACATTCAAAAACTATATTTCCTAGTTTTCCTGAGTTTTAGCTACTAGTTGATAATTCTTCTATTTGTCCTACATTAGCAATTCTGATTCAACAACTTCAAAGACTCACAACAGAGTAATATGTATCATCGTATGATGCTACATACCTTGCTCCAGAAGTGATAACAGCTTTATGCACTTTCATTCCATAGTAGCCTTTGCCTCCAAAAGCTGGAAGGAGTGATGGATGGATATTGACTATAGATCGTGGATAAGCATGAATCAACTCAACTGGTATAAGTTTTAAATAGCCAGCTAAAAGAATGAAGTCAACACCAAACCTCCTGATGAAGAAAACAGAGAATAATCATAATCTTGTCGAAGTGTGAATAATCTCCACACATTTTTCCTTATTGCTTTGACACTAATAACAAAAAAGGAAGAAAACACAAGTAGTGTATTCCCATTAAAAGAAGAAAAAGAGGCAGACAACATTTACCATACTCTATATGTGCTGCCTTTCTAGGATAAAAAGAACTAGTAATTTGTTGTTTTCAGCTTTCATTGTTTCAGTCATCTCTAAGAGAGGATGAGGTAAACGCAACCGCAGATTGCACAATAATATCATTTTGCAATCAAAGATATTAGGATTTGTTGCTTTCTTTCTTTTTCTATAAATTGAAAGACAATAAGAAGCAAACTAAAATGTGTGCAAATGGAGTATGTGGCAAAATCTTGTAATCTACACTTTGAATCAATTAATTTAGAGTTACAATTTGAAATAACAATTGGACAGCATATCAAACATTAAATCCATGAAGCTGTCTACTGAGAGGAAAAAACATAATTGCAATATCATTAATTTTAATGCTTCATGAAGATGGAGGTTGAATAGACAGGATCTTAGATAGCAAAACATGGAACAAGAACAAGTGACAAATATAAGCAGAACAATAAGACACATTGGGTAATGTCAAAATGTCTACTGATCTTGTAAAAGTCAGGCTCAGGTCGTTTTTTTAATCTATTCAAGCTAGCTCATGCAGATAGCAATGCTAATGACAGGCTTAAGAACAGGAATCAGAAGTAAAAACAACGCCAGCTCAAATTAGAACATTTAGACTCCCTAATCAGAATCTGTAACAATTCACTTGACTTTGCATTTCGAGGAAACAGAAGCTTCATTCCCTCTTAGGCAAAAACAAAACACAGCAAACATCGAATAATTGGAACTATAAGAAGGGCCTTTAATTCATTAGATGATTGTTAGTCTAAAGCAGTGACAGCATCTGAGCTGCACCATCTTACTCTCATCCTATTGACAAATTAAAACAAGAAGAGTGAAGAAAAGACAAAATATAGTAATTAGAAGACTGTATGTGAGCCTACCCAAAAGTGGAGACAAGGTCACTTGTTGATTGGCCACCAGGCTCGTGCTTTGTTCTAGGGAACAAAATGACTGGGATCCCCATCTTTTTTGCATATTCTGCACCTCCACAACCTGCAGTAGACGAGAGGAACACGAATACCTGAAGGGTCTAAGTAGGTCATAAAAACAAATTTCATGTATTGTTTCTCAAAAATTATTAAGGAACTTGCGTGAAACACCATAACTGTCACCAAAACGCTTCGTCCTATTAGGATATAGATGTCCACGAAATCCCGGTAAACAGAATTTAAAACGCTTTGAAAGAAAAAAAATGCAAAGCCTAAACTTTTATTGATTAATTAAAGTAAACAGGATGAGCCAGAACATTCATCAATGAATTAGAGGAAAGCCTGTGCTAACCAAAAAAAAAAAAGAAGAAGGTATACTATACCAGCTTTATTTGTGACCAAAACAACAATATCTCCATGAACTGATCCCTGAAGACAAGCTTCATGAATAGACATAAAGTTAGAACCTCCACCAGAGACAAAGACAGCCAGCCTCTTCCTCCTCAATTGGGGTTTCTCCCAGTCTGTGGTAACCTCCAACGCAGTACAATCATTCAATTTCCCAATAGCATTACAATACTGCAAGCGGTTACGAGACCCTTTCCAGGCCGTTCTTGGTAGAGCAAACAAAGCTTTGATTTTTAAGGGGTTACCATAATTTCGTTGCAGAAAAGAAGATACTGACATTGGTAAGATTAGGCTGGTTTGTAATGTGGGGTTTGAGGAACACCCTGAGAGCAAGCCTAACGCTTCCATACTCAAGAAGGAGAACCCCTCAAGTGGTGAATTTTGGTGAGCGTATAAGCTTTGCTGTTTGGCAACTGTACCGGACCAGTGATGGACGTAAACTGGTGAGCTAACTAGGCACTATCTAACACAGACCAACAAAAGGAAAGTAATGATTTGTTTTGGCTTAGAGGGTTACACGCCGAGATGACATGACAAAGGACTCTGCAATGTCGCTGATCTCCCAACCCTAATTGGGAAAGGTTTGAAGCATATGGGACCCCTTTAACAAAACGTCAACGGATCGATTAACTTCTCTTAGGATAGTGCTCCCTGCAAGCAGCAGAGCTCCGGGTAGTTTACACAGGTCTCACTATGACTTGGCGTTTGGGCTTTCGTTGATTAGAGCTGGAAGTGGATTCAATGGTCGTGCATCAGCTTCTTTCCTCTGTGACGTCTTGTTCTCAGTCTGACAACCCTCTCGTCAAGGATATCCTCAAGCTTCTCATCAGAAACTAGGTTGTTGTTCATGGGTATGTGCACCGAGAAAGCAATCGATGCGCGGATTGACTTGCTACCCAGGTCTGTCCTAGCGATGTTGGGATCACTTATTTTGATGTTCCTTCCTTAGAAGGCCAAAATCTTCTTTTAGAAGATCACTCGGGACGTAGTTTCCTCTGTTTTATTAGTATATGATATACTTTTTCCTTTACATTAAAAAAAAAAGAAAACTTGCGATATATTTTTATATAACTTTTCTCTCCGGTCCCGCGACGTCGTTTTCCTTGCCGCTTCTCTCCGACCCTCTCTCTCAACAGAAATTTGTATTAAAACTTTATTCGGTTCGGTTCGGTTCGGTTCGGTTCGATATATCTGTATCTTCTCTTCTGGTTTGGCTCCAGACTCCAGAATTTGATGCTTTGCTTTACTTGGCTGTTGGCTTTTGCTTTTGCCTTCAGCTTGTCATCGTCTGTTATTCTATATCCTTTCTTTTCCTCTCTGTTTTATATAATTTCAAATCTCCTCCTCCACCAACAAGAAAGAATTCAGGTTTCAATCTTGTTTCTTGGCTCTCGATATCTTTTGTTTCAATTGATGTGATTTTGGATCTTTTTTTTACTGTTCTAATTCAGTTTTCTATCTGCTCAATTTGAATTTTGTGTTGGTTTTTCTTCTAGCTACTTATCCGTTCCTCTTCTCTCCGTCGTCATGTGTGTGCATATACGTGTTTATATATATGTACATGTAAATATGTATTGGAAAGACATTGTTTTTGCTTTTCTTTTTGCGAGTTCCTGCTAAGTGGGAGATGGTTTTGGGAGACAGTGTTCAAGTTTTTCTTTTTTCTTTTTCTTTTTCGTTTCAATGCAATTAGTTAAATTTATGCCGGTCTTATCCGTAATTTTCGGTTTCATAAGTCTTTTAAGGATTGGAGACAAAAATTGATGGAGATGTTTTTTTTTTTTCTTATTTAAAGGAACTGGGTAGCTGAAGTGAAAACGGTACTGAATTTGGACTTCTCTGGTGAATTTTGTGCAATTGATTGCTGTCTACTTGTTCACTACACCTTCCACTTTCCAATTGCAAATCGGTGGTTATCATTGGCTAGAAACTCAGAGGTAAGACGATAGCCGAAGGCTGTGGGCTATCATTTAGTTGTTTAAAATTCGTTATCCTTCCAGGAGTTCAACAGGCATATTTAAGAAGGATGGAAAGTGTGTTTCCTTGTGTTTCTTCAATTTTGGCCAAGGTTGTTGAATGCGTTAAAATGGGTTTGCCATTACTTGCAATTTTTGTTAATTTGAATTTATTTGATTTGCTCTTTATAACTACAGCTCGCGAAAATGTGATAGGAGCCGAAGAAAAACTGTTGAGGGTTGGTTGACTCGAGTGATTTTATTCCCCCTTATTCTGTTTGCATAACTTTTGTCTCAATGTTCATTTGTTCATCTTTGTTAACATTGGTGATTCGCATTTCCACTGAAAATTGCAACAAGCTGCTGCTATCTTAATGTTTGATTCCTTGTCAAATTTTCATACAACCATTTTCTTTTTCTTTTGATAAAATACTGCTGGTTACAGTATGGTGCTAATGCTTCTTCATGTTTCCTCATCATCCATGCATTCACTGATTACTACAAGTGCCTTCTTTAAGCTTATTGCATTTGATGGACCAGGCAGCAATTTACTACTCTTTAAAATAGATGCAAAGATAGCTAGTTTCTTATTCAAGTAAAAGCAAGTGAAATAGCCATGCAAAGAGACAACAATATAAGTGCCCCATCAACACCATCTGCACGAGTTAGGCATCGCAGACGCTCCACAGAGGTCAGTTTTTTCATTTGAGCCACTTATTTCTTTGCCATTTACTTCTACTTTCATTGTGGAAACTTTTTCTCTAAATGTTTCTATGCAAGCATACACTCTCCTTGGAATTCTATTGACCTTAATAAATATACAATGGTGCATTTACTTGTGGCAATTATTTCAAGAAAACAAAACAGATTTTTTCTTTTGACTAAAAATTAGTTTTCCTGATAAATGGTATTTTCTAATGATTCCACTTTTTCTGCTGTACATTGGAATATCATCTTCAAAAAATCAACGAAATAGATTGAAGGAAAGAAAATGAAATTGAAAATCATAAAGGCTGTTCCTTAAGTAAATGCACTCCTATTACTCAAACAGCATGAATTTTAGTCTGGTACTGGTTTCTTTTCATATTTTTATATATGTGTGATGTGTTCATGCTTATAGCTCCATGGCTGAGATTGTCAAGTTGATATGACAATCTGTCAGGAAATAATTTTCATATTTAACTTGGTTTTATTGTAGTATTTTCTTCAGGGAAAGAATTTAAATTTGTTCTCGATATCCTTTTCGTTGTTAGGCTTTTCCAGACACCACTAAAGAAAATGGAGGTCATTTACTGGTTAATGATCAAAACAAATACAAGTCAATGTGGATCCGTACATATTCAACCCTTTGGATGATTGGCAGTTTTGCATTGATCGTCTACATGGGTCATCTATACATCACAGCCATGGTAGTTGTCATTCAGATATTCATGGCAAAAGAGTTATTCAATCTGCTTAGGAGAGCACATGAGGACAGGCATCTCCCTGGATTTAGACTATTGAATTGGTAAGTGCAAAACATTTGCTTGCGGTGTTAAGTTTTAGGTTATCTTCTCCTAATTCATCTTTTAGCAGAACTGAATTGTTGTCTTTTATGCTGAAAATAATCTCAACTGTTTTGTTATCTTTCCTAATTCTTTTCTATCAGAAACTGAATTTTTAGTCTTTCACTAATCTGCTGTATGAAAGTTACATGTCCCTTTTGAGAAATTATCCATTTTTTCATTCTTTTCTCAGGCACTTTTTCTTCACTGCAATGCTATTCGTGTATGGACGACTTCTCAGTCAACGCCTTGTCAACACTGTAACTCCGGACAAGGTCCTCTACCGGCTTGTGAGCAGCCTAATCAAGTATCATATGGTTATCTGTTACTCCTTGTACATTGCAGGTATGCTTTATACATTATTATGTTACCCCATGATTATCAACTGTTGAATAATTGTTTATAATGCTTCATTTGGCTTTCAGTTAAAATGATACAAATCTGAAATGTTAATTGCATTTGGATTTACATTATGGAATTATATTATTTGCTATTCTTCTCCTCTTGTCTTTTTGTATTATTGATTTTGAGCTTTGCTTAGGTTTTATGTGGTTCATCCTAACATTAAAGAAGAAGATGTACAAGTATCAATTTGGCCAGTATGCATGGACACACATGATTTTGATTGTGGTGTTCACCCAGTCCTCTTTTACTGTGGCCAATATTTTTGAAGGAATTTTCTGGTAACTTGAAACTCTTTGATATCATTCATTCATTCTTTTCGTTTCCAAGATTTAGTGAAATTCCTTGTCTTTAATCTGTGCTTTTACTGTGATATGCCAATGCTTTTATTTTCCACTATATGGCCTCTGCAAGAGATTAATTCTATTCTCTGCTATACTGAAGATTGCTTAAATTGTTTTGCTCTTGCCATCTCTTTCATTTTGCTGCTCATGACATGTAACAATAGCTAGATTTTCAATATCACTCTGTGTGACCTAGGAATCCTGTTTCATTAACCGTGGTCTCTTTTGGCAATTGCTTGGAATCCTTCTTGTTTATTTGTTCTCTCCCTTTATTATAACTTGTCATGATTAACAACTTTGCCGCAGATATATTTATCACTAATGACTGCTTGAGAATTCTTACCACTTGTGCATTGAGTTCAGCATTGTCTCTATGTATTCTGCATTCTTTGTCTTGTGCTTCTAGTTATTGCTCCATTTCATACAACCAGATTCTAACCTTCTTACTTGCTAATTGTATGATGAAGTATCAATGCTTTGCAACTAATGATTTTGAGCATAATTATAGGTTCCTTCTCCCAGCATCACTTATCGTCATTAATGACATATTTGCCTATATTTTTGGTTTCTTCTTTGGAAGAACCCCTTTAATCAAGTTATCTCCGAAGAAAACTTGGGAGGGATTTATTGGAGCATCTGTCACTACTATAATCTCTGCTTTTGTGGTAAGCAAAGATTTTGTTCCTTTCCCAGTCATAGTTGCGGTAACATATTTTCCTGCTATACTATCAATTTGAGAACTAGTTCTGTTCATATGTTACCACTTTAGTGGAACCACAAGTGTTTTACTAGTCTATTGGTGCTGTATCTGTCTTGTAGTTTTTCCTAAATAACTGTTAGGAAAGCACAAATGATAATGTAAGTGATAACTGTGAAATCTTAATGACCTTTACATTCTCTTTGGATCTTTTTGGTATGCCATTTTTTAGTTAAAGGGCATCTGAAGATTTTCTATCTCTAAGTTGACCAGTTTTTGCTTTAAACAAACTGCTGTTATGTGATTCATTTGATTAAATGGTCGAGTTTTATGGATTAGATGGTACTATTCACTGCTTGCTTTAGGCTAGTGCTTCTGCGGATTCCATAGTTAGTGTTCATTTGTGTATAGTACTTCTCAGTTGTCATGCTCTGGGAAGTTATGATTACCCCATCTTCCATTTGCATTTGAGTGTGGAGAGCCTTGAATGGATTAAAAAAGAATCTAGACTTTAACTAATCTTTTCTGCTTGTTTATGTAGCTTGCAAATGCCATGGGACGTTTCCAGTGGCTGACATGTCCAAGAAAGGTATTCATTCTATCTAATAGTTTTCTTCACGTGATCAAAGTAGATTATGCAAGTTGTTAAAGGAACTTCTTCTCACGCAGGACTTATCCACTGGTTGGCTTCAATGTGATCCTGGGCCCTTGTTTAAGCCAGAATACTGGACACTACCAAGTTGGCTTCCTCAGTGGGTGAGTTTGTTGTGAGCTAAAATTGTTCTCATTTCTCTGATTCTGAATCTATTTTCTCTGTTTTGAGGGCTTTTTGTTGGTATTTATCCACTCTCGATTATTCTTCTTAACAGTTTCCTTGGAAGGAAATATCGATTCTACCAGTTCAATGGCATGCCTTGTGGCTTGGATTATTTGCATCCATCATAGCTCCTTTTGGAGGATTTTTTGCTAGTGGTTTCAAAAGAGCTTTCAAAATTAAGGTACACACTTGATAGTCTTATCTTCCCTTAAGTAACACTGGTAAAATTGTTGAAAGGCATGGCATACTCTGAAATACATGAATGATGACACTGCCTGCTAATTTCCTTCCATGCTTGACAGGACTTTGGTGATAGCATTCCTGGTCATGGTGGAATTACAGATAGAATGGATTGCCAGGTGACATGTTAAAGGGTTTACTTGTGACTGCCTGCTGATTTAGAGTTTTCTACTTTAGTCTTTGTCATACAACCTTGTTGACGATTGCAGTTCAACATTTTCCTTTGGTTTCTATGTCAAAGCCTCGTTTGCATATCTACTTGTGTTGTCTTTTTGCATGCTTTCCTTCTCTGAACAGCAAGTGTATTTACATGGCCTAACTGCGGTAAGCTAACCTGCCTGCTTCACCAAATAATTCATAAATGGTTTTATAAAAAAAGCAGAAGAGTCTGCTCTTGTAGCGTATACCTTTTGTTGTTCAAGATGTGAAGTTGGAAATAATGGTCCCGTTGAATATTATAGTCTGGTTGATGATATGGCTGGTGCAGTTTGCTGTAAATTGTATAGGCATTTATTGTCAAAGTCTGCAGATTCTACTGCATGTAATTTTATATTATGCCACCTTGTTTGAATTTGCGTAAGGACCTATGTGATAATTAAACAAAAAAAGCCGTGCGATCATTTTTGTGGTTATGAACTGAAGCTTTCAGAACATATACCAAGGAGACCATGCTTTGCTATAATGTTGCTTCTCCCTTCTTTTTCATTATCTCGGTGACCACTGTGTTTCTCTCTATTTGTATTGTATTTATGCTTAACATCAAATTACATCTTCTTATTGTAATTGATGGGAAACTTTAAAAAACACTACATTCTGCATGCCACTGGCTTTAGTTTGGTGCTTCCCTCAAACTGAAGTCTTTTGACTGTAAATAATGCAGCTTTTCTTAGTGATCATATTTTATCCATGCATGAATCTGACGGATATAGTTGGTTAATGTAGATGGTAATGGCTGTGTTTGCGTACATTTATCATCAATCATTTGTCGTTCCTCAGAGCATCTCAGTTGAAATGATCTTGGAACAGGTAAACTGTGCAGTTGCTAAAATTATATTGGGCGTTTTCTTCTTAGATTATGTGGTGATTATGTATAAGTGCTTGGTTGGTTTTGCAGATACTGACAAATCTAACAATTGAAGAACAGCATGCTATATACATGAAGCTGGAGAAAATAATTCAGGAGAGGGTCATGGGACATTCTTGAGCTAACTGTATAAGTGCCCGCTAAATTGTAGTTACGTTCGGCAGACCAAATTGTGATCTAGCAATTGAAAGGAAAAAGGATATCTGTATATGGTGTTGTCATCCCGTTTGAAGTGCTACCTATTGCACTTTTTGTGGTGTTAATCAAGAAGTATAAGCATTTACTTGAGTGGAGTGCGTGTCTTCATCCGTCTCTGCCTCCGCCTCCTCCTCTTCCTCCTCCTCCTCCTCCTCCTCTCCTTTCTACATCTGATATTCTATTCTGTCACGAGTTAATGAGAGGGGGGCAAAGGCAACTCAAAGCAGTCTGAAAACAAAGAAGGGAAGCCATTGAAATTTTAAAGAAAGCAATTTCTTATATAGGACCCGAGAGATACAGTTTCCATTGTAGTTTGGCAACTTAGGCTTTTATGCACATGTGATTGCTAGAAATGAGATTCTCATTTTAGTGTATTGTTTTTTGACATTTGCTGTACGGCATATGATTCCTTTTATCGGAGAGGATAGACAGGATCATCCCAAGTCACTTTTTTATGGTCCTCCCCAACTCGTTTTAACTTGGAATTCCTTATGATTTTTCAAATGCTAAAGATATATTCAAAGTTACGTTCTTTTTATTGTCAAATATGACTAGCTGGCACTTCTTAGACATGATTATGAATATTTTGGAAGTTGACACGATCCTGTATATTTTATACTTGAAACGTTGTAATGATCATAATGATAACATGTGGAAGCTAAGTTCAAAATGGATGAACTGCTTTGGTGTAAGTTATGGTGGTGGTGGTATGTTTGTCAGAGAATCCATTAAATTGTTCTTTTTATCAAAAGATGGTAACTAAGCTTTGGCATGACTCGGATAGTTGCCCCTCTATAGAAGGCTATGTTCCCCCTACTCAAAATTCTGTATACTTGAGAACAAGCGGAGCCCTTCACCTATAAAAGTTCTGTATTTAAAGCAATGCCGACGATACTCAAACACAAAGAGTAAAGGTCATGGGGTCAAAACAAAGTAAACGATTTTAAACGACTGAATGACTAATAGCTCAAGAATGAAAGGAAACAAAATTGGATTCTCACCAAAATTTAGTAACAAAGTTAAGAGTATTACAAGTATCTTGGCACTAATACGATAACAGGATTGAGGAAAGGAAATGACATCTACTGTAACATCAGAAGTCCAACAAAGCATATAATACAGTACATAATCTACTCGTACGGTTAAAAATTTTTGGTATCTCATTTTCTTTCTTAAGAGCCCCCACAAAGCAAAAATTCAACAAAATCATCTCTGTTCCTTAACTGTCAAAACTTCAAAATCCTAGAAGAATTCCTAACAGGAGAAAAACTATAATTCCATGATCATTGATCTTTTGGCTTCTCAATCTTCACATATGGAAGAATCCCCAGAAAATAAACAATCTTTGGAGCCCATCCTCGTTGTTCGGCGCGGCAAAACATTAAGAAAGTATTTGCAAAATAAGAGTTGAAGCCCATAAGTAAGTGCCACAGAGCATGACCCTGAGGATTGATCCACCACCTGGTTATCTCCTCACAGAAAATCCGATCAAAAAGCCAACATAAGCTACCAATAAAAAGGCTGGCCACATACAGCCTTGCGAACCGCTTAGCGGAGGAATCTTTAGTATAAATGTAATACTTGTACATTCGAGGAATGCATAGCAGGCAGAGGAGCACATAATGCAACTTGAAGCCAATTTTAAACCGCACCACAGAATGGACAGCGGCAAACACAGCACCATATAAGAAGAGGAAGGTGGGCATAGTGCTGCGATAGTGCCAATCTGGTGAGTAGAGTATGTACATATACAGCAGCATCTCCCACACCATTGGGGTTTCATCACTCTGCTGCTGCCTGAAAATGGATTCCACTATATCATCTCACAAATTATACATACCAAAACAAGAAAGATCAATATCTATGGCACCACCACTTGTTTGTTATTGGTTACTCTTGTGATTATACCCAAAGAAAGAAACCAAGCATGTAAACTATCTAGAGGGGTAGGTAGCAAGAGCCCTGGCACATTGTAACGGGATGAACACAGCATAGACATATAAGAATCATAGTGAGCTTTTAAGTCAATATATACAAAACAATTCCTCTTCAACATGCAGAACTACTAGAACATAGAAAACTGCCCCATCCTATCCCCTCCCGTTCACTAGAAATGAATCAAAATTTCACCTATCACATACCATATCCATCATAAATTCCCGTAAATGTATGAGCAAATTGGAATGGAATTAACTCCTTCACCAACATCTCAAGTTTCTGATCCTTTTTCGCTACATTAGACAGCGTAAAGACTCCACCAGGGTGTGGAGGAAAAAACTTTTAAACTCCATCAATGAACCACCGGCTCATTGTAAGTACCTCAGTAATGATTACAGAACTCAGAAGCTCCAACATTGACAACAATGAATTAGGCAAATACGAATTCACTGCAAATTCAATCTTGCTGTCCCTCTGAGTAAATAAAAGCATCAATGGGTTTCTCGCATCAAAGCCCACAGATGACATGAAACAGAATTGCTAAAATAAAATCTTTATGTACAGAAAGTAAATATTTTGAGAAAAAGAGCAAAACAATAGTTAGAGAAATAGTTCAGATTATGACAAAGATATTTTCAAAAATGTGGCTGATGTTTTCATGTTAATGTTCATATTATTCACTCACAGGTTTGGATTGAATCTTTTAGCATATAGTTAAAACCACTTGTACATGCTGCGTATTTAAGTTCTAAAAAACTCTTCTCTTTTAAAAAAAAAGGATAAGCATTTAAACATCAACCAAATAGAGATTCATACTTACACATGTTGCAACGTGGCATGGAAAATCATGCTGCCAATAGCAAGTATCATATTGGATAGATGAAGAACCCAAAATCTCTTCTCAAACCTTTGCCTTAGTGCGTTTATAAGGCCAATGAGTGCAAAAAGAATGCTAGGTATATTGGATATCGTGTTGAAAAATTCTGCAATATATGAAGAATGGACATAATTCTTCTCACAACAATCGGTAGTGGATGTGACTGGACCCCAGAAGCTTGAAATTCCATCAGCCATTCTTTCTCTGCCCTCTCTTAGATTATCTTGAACGAAGTGTCTTCAATTATGATGTTCAAGGATCATAACATATTAACAATGCACCTGCAAATACATTTAAAAAATTTAAAAATATATATATATATATATTTAAAGAATTTGGCAAAAGTGGAATTGAAGGGAGACAATGTACATAATCAGATGCAGCCATCTTTCTTCAACATACAGGCCATAATAAAGCAAGGACAGGCAAAGTACATGAAGGGAGACAATGTACATAATAAATCAAGGATAGGCAATAGCTCTAATTGTTCTAAAAGAAAGTTCACTAAGAAAAACATACACTTGTGACAAAATTGACTCTAAACTTCTGTTAGATAGAACTAACGGAAAGAAGATGCATTGCAATCTTACAAATCAAAAGGAAAGTGCAACACAGGAATGGTATGGTTTCTTTGAAGATGTGCATTCGGATGTCAGGTACTTGAACTTTTAAATAGAAACATGAAGACATAGCCTCTGACGGAAGAGGGGCATTGCTGAAAGAGGTATCAAGGACACTAGGCATGAAAATTTATCTCATATTCTCTCCCAAAACAGGACTCAAATTTCGGTTAATTTGAATCAAGATTTGCTGGAAGGAAAACTAAAACTAACCAGTATTATAAATTGGTGAGTAGCAGTGAATTCAATCCTTGCTAAACGGCAGTAACACTAAAACAGGAGCCAACAATAAACCTCACAAACTATTAAACAAAAGAAGTACACAGAAATATAGCATTCAACCAGGGAACAACAATAACGTTAAGCACACAGATCTCACACTTACAGATGAGAAGCCAAACAAATTATTAACCCAACCGGATTGTAAAGACAAAATCAAACAGAAACCATAATCAAGCATTATTCTACAATGAAAAATCAAATCATCCATTACGAACCCAGCACGATTCTACTATTAACTATGTATTTTTTCAATCAAACAAAATCTGAGTACACTGCCAAAGAAGATCTCAATCCAAAACCTCAGGTGTCCAACGAATTGATACTAGAAAATTGAAACAAAAATCAACTACGGACAGGCAGGAGAAACACAACAAAGTAGACAAATTCAAAATGAAGATGATTTTTCTTAATTTAAAAGGCCAAGAACAAAGGAACCTTTTCGAATTGTCTCTGAAATGTGTATATTATGGTGAAGAAGCGGAGGAGGAAGCTGAAATTGTGGAAATTGAACGATGGGAATAATAAATCAGAAAAGGGTTCTTGTCGACGATCTCTTTTGGGCATTTCGAGGCAAAGTAACTCTTTCACTCGTTGTTTTTCTTTTTCTTTTTTTTTACCTTTCTCCTATGCAATATTAATTAATATATTTTCTTTTTTCATATACAAAATATTATTATTATTATTATTATTATTATTATTAACTAAAAAAATTCAAATCTTATTTTATTTTATAATTATAACCGACCTTAAAAAATGACAATTAAATATCTAAATTTTTAATTTTTCTCAAATATACTCCAATATTAGTATGTTTATTAACGAAGTTGATGCTGAAAACAATATTAGCTATAATAAATCACACGTGAGATATTACGTATTTGAGATATTAAGAAAATTAAATTAATTTTTATTATAATTAAATTAAATTAATTATAATTTTCATCAAATTATAACTAAATTAAATTAATTATTAGTAATTCAGTTTGGGAGAACAAGGAAGGGAAATCATGTAAACCTAAAACTGATATTTACACAAAAACATATATAAACCTTACAAATCTAGGCAGGGCAATGGTTGAGAACTTTCAAACATAAATAATGGAGACTATGTTTGGAACGAAGAAGTGAAGAAGAAAAGGGACTTCAACTCAGTCAAATCAATTAACTTAGGTTTTAAGTTGGTGACAAAGAGGAGAGAAGGGTAAGTTAAGATATTTTTGTTTAATTTTGTTAATTGAATTTAATATGATACATGACATCCTATATTTATCATAATATAGTTGATATGGCTTGTCACCTCAGTTTTATTAACAGAGATATTAACAGTGGGCCGAATGGGGTGTAATTGAAAAAAATTAAAATTTTAAATATTTAATTATTATTTTTTAAAATTTGAGCTATAATTTTAAAATTATGTAAAGTTTATAATTTTTTAGTAATTAAGCTTTATTATTATTATTATTATTATTATTATTATTATTAATGAAAATTGTTGGTTTGAGTTAGGTGAAGCCGACATGTTAAATTATTATGTCAGCGAAGCTCACATATTAATACTATTTAAAATATTTTGGATTTTTTTAAAAAATATATCAAATAAGAAAGCTTATTTATATTCTCTTGTTTTTTTTTGTTTTAACTTCAAAGTTTTTTTACGAAGGTTTCAATTTTAAAAAGACATCTTTAAGTCATTTATATTTAAACTAATCTCCGCTTATATCGGATCAGTTGTAAGAGATAAAATATTAAGCAACTTTGAGTTCTTGTTTTTTAAGAATGAAAATAAAAGTGAGAACAATTTCAATTATGAAAATATCTTCCAAATCTTTTATAGTTAAAGAAGCCATCAATTGGGAAAAGGACTATTTAAAGGTCATCAATCCAACCTTTTCACGTGCTGACGAAATACAATTTCCAAATGGGTCATCTGAAGTCGGAGCAACTTCTAGTTAACACCTTTCCTATCAAACTTGCTCAATCTCTATTTGCCCTTATACTTCCACGCAACTAGAAATTTGTAGTTCCAGTCATTCACTCCCAAGTTCAATGTATGTGGACACATTTTAAAGATTCAATGAATCTGATCAATTAAGGCATAAGTAGACTAAAGGAGTAAATTCGACATTGCAGCACCTCTGCTTATACCATATCTAAAAAAGACTAATTTTAATTAATAGAGTTTAGTAAATTTAATAATATTTGAGAAGAATAAGTTCCCCTTATTTTTAAATAAGATTTAAACTTATAAACTAAATATAAAATGTAAATTGATCAGCAATTGAGCTAATTAGGTTGGTTCGTGAAAATTGTAACACCACAAACTATGCACACTTGATCTCACTCTTACTGAACCTGGACCACAACTAGGACTGGATTCATAAGGACGCATTCCAAAAGCCGAAGGCCTTCATAGTCCATCCCCACGTTTGAATCCCAGTTGCAGCCACGGTCACGTACATTTACTCTCCCTCTCGTCTTCTACACGTTTATATATATGGGTGGGTCTACAATCTCAGTTTATTGTGCACATTATGTCTTCATAATGTCATCCATACCTTCATCTTCAAACTAATGGACATTTAGTCTACATGTCAAATTCTATCGACACAGTTACCACATCCAAAGTTTCATCTCTCCTTCCTTATAACTATATAGGTTCAGAGAAGCGAAACCATCTTTAATCTGTTAATATCTCGGAGACTGAAAAAAATGGCGAGATTCAAGAGGGTAGCTGCTGCATTCGACGAAGCTGCTCGTGTGAGGCTCTGCGAGAGCAGTGGCAGTGAGCACTTCTCTCCTGGAAATTCTGCTCATCTTTCAGATCTTGTCAACTCTTTCATTGAACGAGACTACGTTAACAGTGACGTTGTTGTTAATTCGGACCAAAGATCAAGGCTTGAGAATGATAACGACAAGATCGATGACTCAGAGATGTGCTGGTCCGATTCCGACACCAAGGTTATGTTGGAGAATTTGTTCCTAAGTAACTACAAAGACTGTGATATCAGGGAGCAGATTGCTTCGGAGGCAAAACTTGCGTGTGAGGAAATAGGAGATAGGTCCTCACAAGGGTTCAAACGGGCGCTCATGTCTCGTTTGCGTGATCGGGGTTTTGATGCTGGTGATTAACTATAGTGCTTACCTTTTAGCATTTCGGGTGTCCTGTTTTTGTTATCTTGTTGTGATTTCTTTTAGGGCAATAACAAAAAGTTTGTCCTAATCAACTGCTTGGTGTAACATATAGGTCTCTGCAAGTCCCGTTGGGAGAAATTTGGGAAGCATCCGGCCGGAGATTACGAGTATGTGGATGTAAACGTTGGAGGAAACCGGTATATAGTGGAAGCATATCTCGCCAGAGAATTCGAAATTGCTCGTTCCACGATAAAATATGGTGTGTTGCTGAACGTGATTCCGAACGTATTTGTCGGAAAGGCTGACGAGTTAAAGCAGGTGGTGAGGTTAATGTGCAGTGCAATAAGGGAATCCATGAAGAGCTCAGGCCTGCATGTACCACCTTGGAGGAGAAATGGTTACATGCAGGCCAAATGGTTTGGTCCATATAAGCGTACAACCAACCAATTTTCTTCTAAAAAGGGATTGCAACATGAAGCTTTTTCTGGGAAAATTTCTTTCGGGTTCGAGGCTTTTCAGAGGAGAGTTTCTTCTCATTGCAGAGGCGATATCGGGAATAAGATTGATCTGAAGGTTAGCCAGTTGACTGCCGCTTTCAATTGCAATTCATGACACGGATGTAGTATGTACATCCCTTGGAAGCTGCAAATATGACTCATTGACTTCAGATCGGGGAAGAGAGCCTAAAGCTTCCATCTTTCTAGTTCTACCTACAAAGTAGAGCTGCACTTTAAAGAAATTAGCTTGCTGCTGCTGCAATTTTGTACAGAAAAAAGAATAGCAGACCATTGGTTCTTCTAGTGACAGAAGTGGATTTTGCACAAGTATTATAAGGAATTCTTGTTTCCTTTTTGTCCCATCTTTGAGGAGAATTGAGCACTGAAACTACCTATGTCAAGATGAAACTTTACCATTGTAATAAATTCATTCGTTTTGCTGCAGGGACACAGATGTTTAAATGAAATAATTGCATTTCAAGTTTATGACACGAAGCTGTCCATTTTTCTGAAAAAATGATGCTTAGGATAGGGAGAATTGGTGCTGCTCAAACGTTTGAACTTTCAGTCATTGCAGATAAATTACTCCGGAAACACAGGAACTTGCATGATTAAGTTCTAAAATCATTTTTCACAAACACGTCCTAACTTTTTGCAGGCTTGATTAATAAGTAACATTCGTCTTTAGGAAAGCCTGTGTAAAAATTTTGAAAAAGCGAAAGGTTGTATGCTATGCCAGCTTTAATTTTAACCAAAACAACAATATGTCCGTGAACTCATCCCTGAAGACAAGCTTCATGAAAAGACAAAAGTTAAAGTCTCCATCAGAGACAAAGACAGCCAGCCTCTTCCTCCTCAACTGGGGTTTCTTCCAATCTGTTCTAACCTCCAAAGCAGCACAATCGTTCACTTTTCCAGTAGCATTACAACACTGCAAGAAGTTAAGAGACCCCTTTCAAGGCCATTCTTGGTAGAGAAACCCAAGATTTGATTTTTAAGGGATTGCCATAATTTCGTTGAATAAATGAAGAGCAACACCCTGTGAGCAAGCCTACTGCTCCCATTCTCAACCTCCCGAAGTAGGAACGTAAGAAGAAGACTGAAATTTGATCCGACTAGACCAGCTTTCCACAGTGTGTAGAAAAGGATTTTAATTAACATTTTGTTCACCCGAAAAAGAAAGGACCACAATCAATGTTCTCACAGTTTTAAAACTGTAATTGACGAAGGGACTGTCAAGCATCAATGGCTATTTTCGCGGTTATCAGTGTGGTAGTCCTCTCCTCTGCTTTGCTGAAATGGAATGAGTTGAGATACAGAAAAAAAGGGTTACCTCCATGTACCATGGGGTGGCCAGTTTTTAGAGAGACCACTTGAGTTCTTAAAGCGAGGACCAAACTTCATGAAAAACCAAAGAGGGAGGTGACTGTTTACATGCCTTCCATCATTATCTTCCGAAAGAATGCTAAATTGTGCTTCCCTCTTACCTTTTCTGTTCTCAGTGCCTTTCAGTTTCATTCACTTGTCTGGTTAGTGCGGTATCTTACTTCAAATGGACACAAGCTATTCTCTTCCTACACTCCTTACATGCTATTCTCTTTTGTTTATTCATTGGCTAACTTTCTTTCAGTTTAAATCGTATATTCTTTCTAATCCAAGCCAAGAAAGGAACAAGGACCAGTACATATGAATAAGAAAACATGCCTACACTGCTGTTTTCTTTTCTCTTTTGGAGTGGGGATTGGTCCATGGTTAACCACCAATGTTGCCCACGTAGCAAAAACCAATCTCCTTTTAGCTGCAAACATCTAAATATTCTCATGATCTGTTTTAAGGTTAAGTGACCATTGTTTTTTTTTTTTTGGGAAGTGCAGGTATTGGAGTTTCCACATTCTTGGCTGTCCTACCCATGGATCCAGAGCTCTAACAGGTACATCTTGATGAATGAATCAAAAGGGCTTCATGTTGGATATCTTAGAGAAACGCAACATCGCAGCAGTTCATGGCTCCGCGCACAAGTACATGAGAGGTACTCTGTTCTCACTCATTAGGCCTACCATCGTTCGGAGATGTATATTTAGACTTTCATTAGACTAGACATTATTTTTTCTGTTGGAATGTTAGACATATATTAAACTAATCCTAGATTAAAATATTGGAATGTTGCAAAGAAAATATTAAGATACTTACAAGGAATAAAAGATAACATGCCACTTCTAGGAGATCCAGTCATCTTGAATGATTGGATACTCAAGACTCATACTATGCCATATATGTGAATACAAGAAAATCCATATATAGCTATCTATTCCTATTAGTTATATCAGCAATTTCTAGGTAGAGCACGAAGCAGTCTATCATTACTATGTCTACTATAGAAGATGAGTTTGTGGCATGTTTTAAAGCTATTATTCATAGTTTATGGCCGCAAAACTTTATTTTAGGACTTGAAATTATTAACAGTATTGCTAAGTCATTAATAATTTATTCTAACAATGTCATGGTAGTATTCTTTTCAAAACAAAAAAGTGTTCAAAAGGTGTTAAACATATAAAAAATAAAATACTTTGTTGTTAAAGAAGAAATTCAGTAACAAAGAGTATTAATCCAAGATATTAGCACAAATCTTATGATTGGAGATCCATTAACAATGAAAAGAATGTGCATTACTAATGTTCCATGGTTAAACAAAATATTATTATGTATTTTATGTATTTACAATTTAAGCTTATTTATGTTCTATTTTTGATATTTAAGTCTCTTGTTATTTATTATTTGTTGTTAGAATATATACATGAATGATTATGTGAATTTTAACAAGATTTATATTTTACAAATACATTATTATTGAGGCATTAAAATATATATCATTATTGATTATATTAAGTTTTGAATTAGTTTTGTGATATATAGAAAGGAGTATAGCACATCAAAAGTGTAATATCTCCATGTTTTCTTTACTTAATTATGATTATTTTTGTGACAAAAAATGTTTTAACTTTTATTATACACATGTTATGTCATATTATTAAAACATGATTATGTTATATAGGTCAAGTAGGAGACTATTCGATAATATCACTAAGTGACTCATATTTTGTTGTTTAATTATATAAATATGGAAATTCTTTTAGTTACTTAAAGGAGATAATTATTTTTAAATTTTTTATTGATAGAGTGTGAAATAAAAGAAAAATAATTACAAAAAGTGTCATTTGAGTTTTAACAACTCTTTTACTTTTTTTGTTTAGTTTTATTGCATCAAAAATTAGAAAAACGAAAAGTTGGAAGAGATAAAATTAAAATCTTGTTTGGTCAAAAAATGATTTTGATTAAAGTTTAAATAATTTTCTCATCTTCATCATGGATAAAGAAGTTTATTTTAATAAAATCATTTTGTTATTTTTATAAAAATTATTAAATCTAAAAATCTAAAAATTACAAATCTAAAATTTACAGTGTTTTAGATAAGCTAAGACGAGGAGATGACCGAGCACAAAGAAATTACCCACTCAAATGTTCCATTTGGTTTTGGCATCAGAGGTAGTTACTATAACGGTTCTAATCCAGTTAGAGAATTTATTAGCAACTAAATATATATCTTTCCTTTTTTCCACGAAGAGTAAATGATTGTTGAGAACGCTGCTCGTAGTCGTAGAAGGATGATATCAGGTTGTCCAGGTCTAGTTAGGGAAATATATCTGCTCAAGGTTTATTGATATTGTTAAAGAAAAATGTTGGAAGTGTAAAACTTAGATCAGGCTCAGGTTCTTGTTTCCCTTGATGCAGGTTATCCTTGAGACCTCAAGATCGGCTACAGTTGTTAATGGAGTTTTAAGGAAAATCACTAAAGAAATGGAAATCAAGAAAAAGTTGATACAAGTTTGTAGCTTTCATTGTATTTACGCGCTTAAGAAGCTGTTTTTTAGCTACGTAATTTAAACCACTACAAAAAGATATCATGAAATTTACTAAATTTGAAGGTACTAGTGTTGACTGTATTGGCAAATTGTGTTACAAGATATAGCTCATTCAGATGCATACTTATCAGTCAAGGATAAGAAATAAAAAATTAAATATAACTAAAAAATGACTTATTTACTTATATATAATAATTCATGAATATTTTCCTCTTTCACTTTTATAAAATTATTATCATCATCAACACTCAATTGAAATCTCACTAAAATACAGAGTCTAAAAAAGTCTGATAATATAAAATCTTATAAAAATTGTTTAAAATATGCCACAAATTAAACATATAGCAAAACCTTGTATGTCGTTCTGTTTTAAATAATAAAACCTACAATTGATTTATGGGTAAAATTAGGCTTGACAATTGGGTCGAGTTTGGCCCGTTGATCGACCTCAAGTCAGAAGGTAATGACAAAATGACGTTTTTTTGAATTTTGCTTGAGTCGACCCCACCTTGCCTAGTTTCATTCCTAAATATATATATGTCACAATGCATCATGTTCTTTTTTAAATTATAAAACCTACAATTGATTTATGAGTAAAAATAGGCTTGATAATTGGTCGGGGATGACAAAAAGATGTTGTTTTTATTTTGAATTTTCATTAGAATTAAACTGAATAAATACATTGATTTTCGTAAAAGAAGAAAAAGCTTGAAAAGGGGCCCCTCTACTCCAAATTCCAACTCTCAATTGGCCAAGCCTAGGGAAAGAACAAACCAATCATTATTCAATCAAAATGTTGGCTACCCCACAATTAGCATCAAAATACTCCAATATTGCAACCAATGGCCTGGATTCCCCTACCAAACCAGTAAACTCACTGTTCCCTCCGTATCCAATCCTGCCAATTCCACTACCACCTGAAATTACCAAAAGCCCCCCAATACGCCGCCCAATCCCTTCTCTTATTAATTGAAATCCAAAAAATAGTGAAAAAAACAAGGAGAGACAGAGGGGGAGCTGCTGTTCTTATAGAGAGAGAAAGGGGGGCCAAATTCTGTTTAGCAAATTAAAAGGAGCAAAAGCAGCAATCGTGACGCGATCCGAATGGAGGGAGTCGGGGCGAGACTGGGGCGGTCGTCGACCCGGTACGGTCCGCCCACCGTGTTCAATGGTCGAGTAAGGAAGTGGAAGAAGAGATGGGTCCATGTTTCAGCCTCAACCAACAACAATCATACAAATCACAATCACCAGAACACCATCATCAGCAACAACGGTACTAGTAACGGTAATAACGGCTCGCATCTTGTGCTTTACAAGTGGACCCCATTGAGCCAAAGCAATAACAACAAGGACTCATCAGCACCCACTAATGCTATCAATAACTCCAATGCTAACAAGAATTCTCTGCACGCGCCGCCGCAGATGGAGGAGGAGCCTGCCGCCCCTAAGCGTAAATTCAAATACATTCCGGTATTTGATGCGTCTTTCTGGTTCTTGGCTTTTATAAAGTTTGAAATGGGCTTTCTTTATGGTTGAATGTTGTTTTCTTGTTTTTAGTCTCATTTGGTTTTGTGGTTTATGATTTGATCTTGCCGACGAATTGTTGATTGAGTGAGGGAATTGGGGATCTAGGTTCTGGATGAACAGTGGAATTTACTCCAACCGTTAGAATTGGGTGTTTCTGCATTGATGTTTTTATCTTTAGAAAAGACCAGGCTTTTCCTATATTTAGCTTTTTTGTACTTCAATCAGGAGTTTTTGTTTGGTGGTGCTTTTGTTTGTTTGAAGAGCAGCAGATAGTTTGGAGCTTATACTTGTGCTTTTCTATTGGTTATTTCATTTATTTGGTAAAGTATCATGTCCATTATTAGAAAAAGTAAGTCTGATGGTTATGCATAGCTATATAATTTCAGAATTGACAATATTTGAAGATCATAGACTTAAATGCTTCTAAACCGTGTATAGTGTCTCAAACCTTATTTTAGTCACTTCTTGAATGTATTCTTATGGAGAGGGATGTTTACTAGGCAAAATCCTTTGCATTTTGGATCACATTAATTGTTATTCCGTCAAATTGGCATTGTTGTAAACATGCCCCTTTTATATGTTATCAGCTTAGGATATTTCCATGATCATGAAAAGGCTTTGTAGAGTAGCCATTGAGATGCATATTGAGAATTTAAGAACCATCTAAAAGCCTACTCGACCAAAGCTGCAGCTTTTTAAGTGAAAATGTTGGTGTAAGTTCAAAATCAATTTCTTGAGCAGAAACAAACAACAATCTTATGAAGAGTGACATGACTGCCAATGATTAGTCTGGTTTGTTATCCTATCTAATACCATATTGCCTCACAATGGCACTCTCTGAGTTCTATTGCTGTATTTCTGTACCCTTTTGAAGAAACTCATGAACATTGATGGACAAGCCATTCCAACCTGAGAAAAATTCATGGGAATGACTAACTGCTTAGCACTTCTCCTTTCCACTTTGAAGTTCCCAAGCTTGGGCATCTCAATTGAGATCAGCTGTTTCTCTTATTGTTCTTGTAACCTTTGTGGCCAAACTAAGTTTCTTGTCCACCTTTTCTTTTTAGTTTAGTTTATCACAAAGGGGTACAGCTTTTCAAAATGTGCTTTGCCCAGTATCGTACCTGATAAAATATTGTCAGACAATGTCCATTGCTTCTGGAGTTGAACGTACTCACAATACTATTCTTTTAGCTCAATCTTCTAGAATCTATATGCATAAGCTTGGGCATTACATGTTTATTTTTCTCTTAAGCTCTTGACTACGTAATCCATCATTTGAGACTGATGAAAGATGGTTAAAGATTGTGTTCAGGAAACGTGATTGACAGTTCCAAGTGCATATCGATGGTAAACTTCAACTTGGTTCTTTGTGCTGCTTTTTAGCTTTATCAACGTAAGGTTATTGTGAGACTGTAAGTTTGTTTTTGATCTTAGTGTTTATGCAGAGATTTTGGACATAAGGCTAAAATGATTACATTATGGGTCTTTTATTTGTAATACATATGTTATATTAAGTTGGTGGTTCAATAGTATAATCAAGATGATTTGAAAGACAATGAAGTACAAGCCCAACAAAGTCCAACATTTTGATATTGAAACTATACCATTCATTTCTCCTCTACTATAGTGAATCAAAAAACACAGAAGCTTCTTGAAATTGTCCCTTCTTAGCCAAGAAAATGAAAGAGCAGTACAAGATTTATCAGAGCATCAAGAGGGCTTTATGGAGAAATTGTCAGTTAATATTCTTGTTCATGCCAAATAAAGTTGGTCCTCAGTCATGAAGAACAAATGTAAGCTTATGATCATTATTAGGGAAATAGATGAATAAGCCCGTATCTTTTACTTTGGAAATACAATATGACGCATTTCGAAGCATTTTATTAAGCCCTTGCGGTAATAAAAGTAAACCACATAACCCGTATTTTGACAGATAATGGACCATCAAATGTATATGATTTGGGAAGGGTCAAAGTCTTTGATTTTGTAATGTAGGGATTAAGTTGAATGCTCGAAAGGTTAGGAGTTTAGGGATTAAGTTGAATGCTCGAAAGGATAGGAATTTAATAAACTCTTTCGCCATCATAGTACATTAGCTTTTGCAATTTTGACAAAGATGTAGAGCTTTATTATAAGACTACTAAATTGAGACTGCATTCAATTTTTTTTGTTGGTTTCGGATATGTCATTTCCTCTATAGTTTTGTAATATCATCTTGTAGCATTTCTAATCTATGTTGCTTTTCTGGCTAGTTATCTTTTAGTAGCCTTGAACCTATAGTTGTATGTTATTAGGTAAAAGTAGCATGATGACTTTATGTGGCAGGCATAAAGTTCTTCATAACATGGAAATCATGCTGATACCAAAATAATCCAGTAATGCAGATAACCTAGAGGTAGAAGCGTACAATCCCTGTTTTTTCTGTAATATTCTGTTCCATCCTAAATAACAGTTAAAAGATATTGATTTCAACCATTGCAAGTAAGCTTCCTTTTAACTGTTATAATTGTTTTCAAGATGTGGCTTGAGTTATGATATGAAGCAGGTTTTGTGATACCGGGTTGTCAAGGTTTCTGCCTCCTTTCTTTCTCTCCTTAGTTAGAATGGTGATGTAGTTTAATGTGTAGGTTTTGACCATCTAACGTGCGAATATATGTGATGCCTTGACTAAAGACAGGTTGTCCAACCATTGTTGTCATAGGACATAGCCACATAGTTATAGGCAAAAACTTCTGTATATAGTGATATAGTGGATTCCGACTGAGATTGAGGAAAGAAATATTCAGCGACTGCAGTTAATATGACATCTTTTCCTATTTCATTTTGATGTCTTTAGTTTCATTTTTGATGTTCAAATGATACGGTTGTTTCGACAAGTTTTGGTTCACTGATGGATAAATGTCAATCTATCTTTGACATGAGTAATATTTGTAGGTGGTAAATGTGGAGCTTCAATTAATATGTGGCAATCTGACATGTAAAAGAAAATTCCCTTGGGTGCTAGTGTTTTCCATATGGCAGTGTTAGTTTTTGCCTTTAATATGGTTGCCTATTTCTTGCAGACCATTTAGCAAGTTCATGTCTTAAACATTCAGTTCCAAATCCTATGCATTGTGCCAATTGCTGAGTTTAAATGTTACTCTAGATAATTTCCTACTTTGCAGGATAAACTTTTGTATTGAACGCATGTCTCATGTCAAACTCTCCAGATTATGTTGGTATTGCTTGTGTGAAGGTCCTTGATTGTTGTCAAGGGATATCATGGTAACCTGGAATTACAATTGGAGGTTCAAATTTGCATAAAATGATGCCTTGACAGCAGAAAAGAAGTAATAGATGTAACTTTTGAGATATTTATTGTAAGGAACCATCATAAGTCTGTTGATTGGTGGTTCTGAAATTGTGTTAAATGATTGTATTTATCATACCTGACGTTTTCTTTGAAAAAATTTATTTATTTTTCTTTTCTTTTTAATTCTCTAGGTTTATTTGTTAGAAGAACAGAAGAAAGAGGCCGAAGAAACTGAAGAGAAGGGTGATGATGAATCTAATCCAAGTGAAGTTAACACAATTATAGCAGACTCAATCCCGCAGAATGATGGATTTGATGAAAAGCCTGACATCAATGACATGCCTATGGAAGATCAGGTGAATGGTTAATCATATTTCATGTGCATCATTATTGTTTCTGTTGGAGTCTCTAGGAAGTCTCTTATTATAATAGTTTAACACGTTTGTAAATCCATGTGATTGAGTAAAGCATGTGCTTAAAGTGCTTTGCTTTTGATCGAAGGGGGATTTGTAGGCTGTATTCAACCTCTCTTTGGTTCAGTGGTTGCACCCTCTTGGATATTTACGTCTTCTCACTCTTCTTATGAATGCTATTTGACCTTGGTTGCTGCACTTAAATGAGTAAACTTTTGACCAGTCCCACCCCACCCACCTGTGTGAGGCTCAGTTTTGAGTTTCATGTCACTTGTAATTTTTTCCCCTTAACTATGGAAGCAAATTACAAGTGACTGAAGATCATGAAACTCAACTGAGCTTCACACAGGTTGGACTGGTCAAAGTTTACTCAATTTTAGTAAAATGTAGCATGCTATGAGAGGAAATTTTGCAAATGTGGAGTCATTTCATTGTTTGAAGTCTTACTATAAGTGTTGATCTAATAACATGATCAATGACTGGTCTCAGGATGATAATGGAGTAGTGAGACAAGATTTGAATGAAAGCACTCTGGATCTCAGTTTAGGCTTGAACTCTCATGATAGGGACTCTGATTCAAGACCGGATCAACCTGGTGATGCCCATTTGGACAGGGTGAACTCAAGCACTGCTGGGACATGACTGGAGGCACTCTGCAAACTATTTGACATGTACGTGATGAGAAAGAACTGGCCTAATTGTTCATGAACTATTTGGAGAGCCATTTCATTTTTTCTTTAGTTTTTCTGGCCATCCGTTGGATGGTGCAATTGTACTTTGAGTGGCATATGCATGTGCTTTTGGCCTCCCATTTAATGCTCCTTAAGCAAACCCCGGCCACTTACAACACACATATTTTGGCATTGAGCAATTCTAAAATTTTTTGTAGTATTTCCATTGATAATCACATTTACGACAAAAGATCTCTTATTGCTTGATATGGACACCTGCAGTAGTTAAATTGTTGTTGATTGGATACATGTTTTTACTTTTAACTTTCATATATAAGGATGTGTTTTGTGATGCATCTCATCCAGATGTTCCTACTTGTCTCTACAATGTGAGTTGTGAATGTGCTTAGATTGTACGTACTTCTTGGTAATTGCCAGTGCCAAGGAACTAAAATCTGCCGAGTAAGGTTAGCTAAGGTGTCAAATATCTGACAGTTTTAACCCAGCAGAAACTGGTTGATAATAGCTTATTAGCAATAGCGTGCCAAGAAGCCTTTAAGATTGACGAGCTGTCTTCTATTCAGTAATATTTAGCTTGTAGATGATAGTAGTTCCCGTATTATAATGAGACAGAATTCCCATGTTATAGTGAGACAGAACAAGAAAGCTATGCTTAATAGTATTTAACCAAAAAACTGCATGAAAGTCAATTCCCTAATAAATAGTGGAATCTGCAGATTATTGTTCGCCAATTGCCAGTCCATAAAGAAGTCATGTAGCCCTCGAGCATTCGACACACTTGTCTAATTGTAGCAATCTTACGAAAATTCAACTACCCAAAAGATTTGGCACAAGGCAAAGCGGAATGAAAGACTGAAATTGCAGAATCAAATACAAGGTTATATCGCAATAGGGCCTCAAAAGACCATGAAATATAGCACATTTTCGTCATTATTCCTTTGCAACAGCAGTTTCAGCCTCCGCCGAATAGTCATGCCTGCACATATTGTGGAAGTAGTCATAAATCAGTCTATTTAAGACCAACTTTATGTCAAGTGATGCAGGAACATGTTTTCTTGAATAGGATGTATCAGAAGCAACAATTTCATCAGGATGCATCAATGTCAACCATTCCATTTTACATCCATAGGAGGAGTGCTCTCCTCATAAAAATGGCTACATAGTCCTAGTACTGTCATTCATATAATAACATTCAAACACTTCGACGAAAACTTACTGTAGTTTGCGTGTGAGTTGATAAATGCCTGTACCAGCCATTGCAACATTTACGCTAAATAAATTCCAGTTTTTCTGTGGTCAAGGATCAAAGATGAAAAAGGTCAACCCGATTGCAAAAGAATGGCCTACTAATCGAAGCAGGGTTGATACAAACGAATGAGAAGATTTTATCTTCACCACGCAACTAAACACTATAAACAAATTTTGAACTTCATTTTCCATTTCTATATTATACGTTTAACATTATCTACTAAGCTACAGTTGCTTCAGTAATTATTACGGTCAAGATAGAAAAAGAACCCCAAGTTTCATGAAGGAATGGTGCCAAAGCAGTTGCTTTACAGAGGCATAATTTGCCATATTTTCGTTTTCACATCCACAAAATGCACTTCACTCATAATCTACACTTACCGGTGTGATTACCAGGCTGTAGCGTGACCATATCAATCCAGTACATGTAACAGCTGCATATCATACAACAAGAATGAGAGAAGGAGAAACAAATATAGGATAGAAGTACGTCTAACATGAAATGAAGAAAATTAAAATAAATAACGGGGATAACAATTGTCTGTTCAGATAGCAAGTATTTGTCTGTGGACAGTAAAGGCAGCAGAGAGAATAGCAGGCTTATCCAATATATGATACATGTTGTAGCTAACATAAAGAACATAAGAATGCATTTGAGTAAAAAGAATGTACAAGTAAATACCTATTTGTTGAGGATATGAAATTTTTTCAGGTGGTTTAGCAAAGTCAGCAACATTAGCAATGCTGATGCCCCACTTAAAGGCTGGTGCCCAAAAGTGAACTGTAAACAATAAGAGCTCAGTTAGCCATGCTTATAGCAGCAGCAATCATATCAAACCAAAAAAGAAAAAATAAAACGAGGATTTCATCAGCAACACCAGCAATGATCAATCTCCTCTACCAATACGTTTACCATCAGGCTCCTGGAAAAATGTACCCAGGAAGCTGCTCGTTGATTGAAAAATCACCCATAAAGCTAACTTCATATATGTGAAACAAGTAACCAGATAAAGGAGTAAAGCAAAACTAGTTCCCAGAATCTCAGTCATTTATTGAATCTACCCAATAAAGCCACATCCAGTAACATGACGTAATAACAAACAACAAAGAACAAATTAACTAGAGTAGAAAAAAAGAATACAGTCAAAGACAAAGGCTTTAAGGGAAGTAACGATTGCCCAAAAGGAGATTAGCAGCCAAATGGATCTATTTTACCTATTAAAGCATCGGAGAGCAATTAACTAAATAAAAAAAAACTAAATTATAAGAAATGAGAAGTAAAAGGCACGGAAATCGCAAGGAAACCTAACCATAGGACGTATTGATTCCTCAAGAGATCGAAAGTAAACTAATTGATCATTAGAGAAAAAGAGACAGAGCACATTAACTGGTTTTGGGTCCAGCAGGGTGATTCAAGAAAGCTTGTAATTTGGAAGTAGCCATCACTTCTCTTATCTAAACCCCTTTCTTCCTCCTCCTTCACGGTAAATGCAAATACTAGGAAATTATAGATGGCGACGAAGGGCAGGTATTCGGCTCTGTTCAGCTGTGGTTGGTATTATTTTTCCTAGCCCCACTCTAACCAATAGTGTCCTGCCATGTCAGCAAACAGACATACTATATGCCAGCGTCATTAAACGACAGTGTTTTCTGGACATCCAGTCCCCTATTCGACTATTTCCCTAAATTGCTGTCTAGAGCTACAAAGTAAGCGAAAGAGTGAGAAGAGCGACGATGGACTCTCAAATGCAGAACACATCATCGTTGCAGCGACTCCAGAACGTGGAAAAGGTTTAAAGTTTAGTAATTCTTTTGTTTTTGGGTGGTAATGGGTACTGGCTATGAATCTAATTGGTGGTTTGTAAACTCTTTAGACAATCGTGAGGGTACTGGAGCTTGCAGGGGGTGTAATGGAAGAACTTGCAAATCCAACTGGTCCTAGGAAAGAAGTCATCAACAATCATTGCCGTGACTTTATGCAAATGATTAAGGTCTCTGATGTCTTCCTTCTCCTTTTTGCTAAGCGAAGTTATTTGCTTTGGTCAGACCTATCTATACTTTTCTTTAATATATGTGTTTTCACTGGATGGTTGTTTTCAGTTTACCTGTAAGTTCTGCTACTAGAGCGATTATTATGCTATAAAAAGTTTCTAAATATGTGTATTCTGAACACTACACTACATGATTGAGCTTTAAAACTCTTCTTACTTCTAAGTAAGTTTGGTTGAATGCGTCGTAGAAGGTTTTTGGATTATGAGAACATAATCGCAGCAGTGAAGTTAGATATTTGCGATATGCTGTATCTTTGTTGGTGATGTTAGTATTTGGAAAATCAAATTCAGGATATCCAGTTTACCCTGCGGAATGAGATAAAGAGTGCATGCGAATACCGTCCATTTGAGAAGAGCGACTATAGTTCTCGAATATCCAATGAAATCTGTTGCAGCAAGTTGGAGCACGTCCTATCCCAGTTGGATCTCATGCAGCAGTCCATTGATAAGTATCATGCTTCCCATTGAACCTTGCCATTTCCGAGGATACAAGGTCTGCCCACCTCTCAACCCCATATCCTTGCTCCCTCTCCCTCTCCCGTTCCCCTTACCTTCGCTCTTCTATATGCTTTTTCCAGTTGTCTTTCCTGTTTGCATGAGATTTATCTGGTATGATATTGTGATTATAGTTTTAGTGTTATCTCCATAAAATTTCTCCCTTTGCATTTGATGCTGAAGATTTTTTTGATATTTATGCAGGATTGGAAGATTATTTGAGTGGATAAAACCTGGACTCTTTAAAGATTAGTGACGTTGCGTAACCATGAACCCAGCACATATCATATTTAACCAACTTCTCTGTGGAAATTGGATTAGGCCATTTTTGCCCAATACTAAAATTCTAAGGCTCCTTGAGCAAGTTTGTATCTGGTGATTATTATGCTGACAATATTAAATATGTTTCAGTGCACCCGAGCAGTAGTTCAGTTTTAGATGTTACGGTACTAGATGAGTTTTTCAGTTCAAGATATGTTCTCTTTACACTTTTCCCGGTTATAGTATCTTTGATCAGCACAGGTGCATCTCTTGTGGTTTTTCTGAAAGTAATCATGGCAGCTTGGACCTTTTTTATAGTATTATATCACCGCAGTTCTTGCTTTCTAGGATTATCAGCTGTGTGTTGGGTGAAATGTTAGACAGTCACAGGGACATAACGCTATAGATAATCCAATACCTTGCCATGCAGATAAAGAATTTTATAATGCAATTGTCGACTATGCTAGTTATTGGGTTGTGAGATTGTGGTAAAATCCTTTCAGAAAGGTCTCGTGTAACTGGGTTCATTCTCCAATCTACTGAAGGAATATATGGAACTTTTTTTGATAAATGAAAATATGGGACTGTTGAGAACGTTGACAGCAAACTTTTGAGTTTTGATGCTCATACGTTGCTAAATGTGTCATTACTTGGGAACGAAGTTAAGATATAGAGAGAGCATGTGCACCTCTTTCTCCAGAAACTGAGACCTTATCAAACCAAGAATTGATGATTCTATGTTGCCCACGGATGAGTTCCATCCAGTCTTAGTCTTTTAGCTAATTTGATCAGCTTTAGACTGCACTAGTTCCTAATATTTGCTTGGATTGAGCTGCAGAGCCTGCAGTTGTGAATTTTTTGTTTTAGAAAAGCTAGATTGAAGCATCCATATCTTTAAGAAAGTTATGATCTTTTGCTTACACGGATTGATTCCAATTGCATAATTGGATCCACAATTGGAATCATCAATATAAGCTTATCGCTCGCTTCTCGTCTGCGCCCTCCACTTAAAGCAACAAACAGCAGTTCTGTTTTTAACTTAACTTTATATTGCTGATAGCCGTTGAATGAACAGAATAATCTTATATGACAAAGAGATCATAAGTTAAATCTCAATCAATCAATTTGTTAATGGTTGGAAGATATGAAGAAAGGGTGGAGAATTACGATTTTCTTTGTTCTCCTGAAGACGGACTTTTGGTGCCCATTTTAACCTCATGCATATGTATTCCGATCAACGTTGGCTCATTTTGATTAAAATCATCAAGCTAGGCCCAACGTTTATCAGTTTAGGCACTGGCCCACTATATAATTTATGAACACGCTCAAAAGGTGAGAGCTATTTGGAAAGAACAGTTTGGAAGTATAACTCTGAAGTCTGAACGCACCAAATCAATGCGAAAGAAAAGAGATTTTCAGAATCATCAGGTTTACTCTACTTGTACAGATTGGTCGAGACAGGAGGGGTAGCTGAAGTCATTTTGCCTGCATTTCTCTAATTTGGAGAACTTGTAGCATAGACAGCTGCTATGAGAGTGCTTATAAAGCCAATGGTAATCTTGGCAGTGACACTTTGTAGCACCATTGCGGTCACCCTGTTTTGGCGGCCAAAATCATCGCTCGTCACGAAATCAGACACCATGGCTCGTAGCTTCATTCTTTGGCTTCATGGGTTGGGCGATTCCGGCCCTGCAAATGAACCCATCAAGACTCTCTTTACTTCTCGCGAGTTCAGAAACACCAAATGGTCCTTCCCTTCTGCGCCTGATAGCCCGGTCACCTGTAACTGTAAGTTCATTCTCGTTGTGCATTCAAAAATTCAATCTTTTATTGCTTTACAGTTGCTTTCTGGGTTTTGCTTTTCCTTGCTTGCAAGTAAAATTATTAGTAAAGAGCGTGCTTTTGACGTCATGCTCGTTCAAGGGTTTCCGTATTCGAGCGTTGGCCTGATCTTACTTTCAAAGTTCCCGTTTTGGTGGTTTCTTGCTGTAGTTTAAGAGTTTATAGATGGGGTTTAGTCTGTGATACGTAAAGGTTTTTCTGTTGTTTATACTAGAAGCTTAAAACTGATAATGGAAGTGAACCAAGTGATTCAATGGAGTGAATGCTGGTTGTTGCAAGTAAACTGTGTTGATTTTACGGATGGTGATTACTAAAATGGAATGCTGGAAATTTCGATGGGAGCTCGGTTAGGTGGAACAGAGAGTGTAAAATCTAGAATATGCTGTTTTTCACTTGTTATTCATAGTAATCCAGTAATGATGAAAAGAAAAAGATAATTAGAAGAAATCAATTAGAAACTGACACAACTGTTGGCCTTTTTTTATAGCCAAACTAAATAAACATTACTAGTACATCAACTTGTGAGTGCAATTTTCATGCACCACCAGAGATTAATTTATGGTGTAAATGATGAAGAGGTTGAATACTGTTATTCTTCTTCATCTATCGCACCCCTTCCCTACTTGTCTCAAGATTACTTAGTTTCATTGTTGACAAAATGCCATTGAGCACATTACTTCTACTTAAATCATAACACGCCAGTATTCATCAAATTCATTATGGAATAATATTGCTTGTCTTTTGTAGATGGTTATGTAATGTCTTCATGGTTTGATATCCACGAGATCCCTGTGACAGCTGTGAGTTGATCATTTTCTTATCTAAACTTTATTTTGCCGTCTTTCTTCTTGATCCATTAGACTTTCGTCTTGTTCCATTGAATTACAGACTTTGAACTTATTTATACTTTTATTGGCAATGAAAAAAAAAGAACCACAAAGTGTTTATTTTTCTCTATGATAGTGTTGAGAAAATAGATAGCAAGAGAATAATGAAAGATAGAACATAAGAACACAAAATTTTTAATGAGGTTCAGCCAATTGACTCTGTTTATGTCCTTGGGAATTAAGAGTGACTGATTCTCTTTTGAATAAATATACTAATGGTTCCAGTAAAATAGGTTAATAATATATATATATATATAAAATTGGTACAATTTTATTCAAATAGTCCATTTATTGAAATCAACCAAATTAAAGTGCACCGAAACTATGCTTTTAAGATAAGGTTAACTTTCACAAACACAGGTTAGGACACGGTCATACCTTGGCCATGAGTCTCATTGTCTGTTTCTAGAACATGGCATTGGTTTTGGTACGACTATGTCTCATATCTTGTCTTCTTTCATAAACACCTCCTCCAACTAACACTTCCATTCATTCACCTTGTGTCTTCACCTTTGTTTTAAACATATCTTGGGTCACCCTCGTGTCTTAGACCATGTCCACTAAAGAGGTTTCCAAGAAATGTGCATGCCCATCTTAAAACTTCAAGATTTTATGTTTGTGTATATGGGTCTTATACAATAATCTCAACCTTGGTGAATATGCACTTTATAGGTTGAATTGTATTCATGTCTAATGTCTTGAGACGTTAATCAAGTCTACGTAATTGTTGAACTTCTCCATGGCAATCGACTTTGTTAATGTGTTAGCTACATTCTCCGAAGTGTGAACTTTTTCTAATAAGATCTATCTAGGTGCGGTTTTCTCCTTGATCTTCTAAAATGTAACGTGTATGTACTTAGTCCTTACATGATATTCTTGACTTTTTTTCCAAATAAATGATACTTTGACTATCATGAATTTGAAATCCACCTTAATTTATGCTTACCTCTTTTACTAGCTTTGTAAGCCATAATACTTCCTTAGCAATTTCAGCCATTGTCATGTATTCAACTTTAGTTCTAGACAATGCAACAATGGATTGTAATATTGATTTCAACAAATGGACCTTTCTATAGGAGTAAAGGCATACTTTATAGAAGACTTCTTACTATCCAAATTTTTCGCATGGTCCAAATTCTCATATCTCACAATCGAAGATTCATCTTGTTGATATCAATGCCATATAAGGTTGGCAATGGGTCCGGTTAAGTTGCGATTGTTGTTGGCCTAGCCTTACCCGATGCTCATTGCCTATAGGCTGGGTCCAGTGTGAAGCTTAATCAAGCTTGGGATGAATGACCTAGGCTTGGACTACTCCAAAATGGAATCGTTTTAGTTTTTAGTTTGTTAATCCTACAATACAAAATGACATTGTTTTGGACAATTAAGCTAAAACGACATTATTTAGATAGAGGGAGTTCAATCCTTTTAGGCCTTTGAAGCTTGAGTCCAGCTAGAAGTCTGATCAACCCAGGCCTGACTTGTTGACTTCAGGTAGAGCTACGCTCTAGTTGCCATTCCTAATCCCATGGTTTAACTTAACCCTCAAGGACTTCAATGTCCACTTGACTACTGTTGAGTGTTGTCTTCCAAGTTTCAGTATGTACCTACCAACCTCAGCAATGGTGTGAGCCAAATTTTGCCTTGTACAAACATTGCATACATTAAACATCTAGTACCGCTAGCATATAATAACTTAGACATATCATCAACCTATGCATCTATTTTCGAACATTGGTCTAAAAAAAGTTTGAAGTGATTTGCCAATGGAGTACGCAAAAGTTTAGCCTTGCTCATTCTAAGTTTGTCTAACATCTTCTCAATGTAGATGGATTGAGATAACCACAATTTTCTAGAGCTTCTATCCCTTTGAATCTCCATTCTTAATAGTTTTTGACAACATCAAAATTCTTTATCTCAAATTCCTTTCCCAACAAAGTATTTAGTTCCTTCATATTATGATTACACATTTGCAACATTTAGCATATCATCCACATATAGTAGCATGAAACTAAATTATCTATTATTAAGAATCTTAATGTATACACAACAATCATAATTTCATATCTTGTAGCCAATTTAAATGATATAAGAGCCAAACCTTCTATACTATTACTGTGGAGAACAATCATACTTTCATATCTTGTAGCCAATTCAGATCATATGAGAGCCAAAGCTTTTATTGTAGCACCCCATTCTTACAGGACACATACCCGACATCTTGCTGGATATTTGAGTACGTACCCCACAAAAGTGGCATGCTAGAGCAATCACTTCATTAACTTAATCATGGCATCATCATTTAAGAGATAATTATCATACTATTTACAAACCCTAATTTCTTATTTCATTTCATAAAACCGAATATGTACATTGTAGCTTTACAATCATCATCCTTATATACAACATTAAAGAGCTATTAGAGTCTACAACTTTATATAAAATATGCTACATGCTACATGAAAGAGGAATTATACTAAAATTTTATCTAGACCGTTCAGTCTCAGCTAAACGGCCTTTGAGCTATTTCTTAAATCCAAAAGTACAAAGACTATACCGCTTCTAGAGTTTCTCTGTCTCTAGTATCCTCTCTCAAACCTGAAATTTCAACGTTGCAATTTTGATGAGTTTTGCGAACTCAGTGAGTTAACTATCTTCGATGGTTCACTCAAATCATATAACACATACAATTCATGTAATCACGTAATTCACTTTGTATCACTAATTACCATATAGCATCACATATCACTTGATCACTTATTTCACATTTCTTATCAAGGTCAGTCAAACAATTCATTTTGGTCATTTAAAACATACATATTAATTTTATATGCAATGCTCGTGAGATTCACTTTTATTTGTTATTGTTGTGACCGAGTGCCTATAACTGTCCCGTATTCATTGTAGATACCGAGCTCATTAATATTATCTCTTATCCATTGGAGATACAGGGCTAATTATACATAGTGAGTCTTTGGCTCTTAATCACTTTTTGAGCTTTAAGCTCTTTTTCGGTGGCTACTCCGGTCACAATAGCCTTTATCTGTTCATGCATTCATGTAATGAAATGTATCACATGTATTTAGTCAATCAAATATGCTCAATTTTATACATTCATATTTACTATCATAATCTCATTTATATTTGTCATCGGACCTTGGTCTGATATTCAACATTTAAGTGAAGAATCACTTAGTTTGTCAAATTCACATTCAATGAGCAGTTCCAATATGTTATTCATCCATCAAACGTCTCGGACATTCAATGTCTGGAATCAATACATACACATCACATTCACATAATAATTCAATACGTAATTTAAAACAAACAATTAATCAAGTGAGACCATCTAAATTACTCATAGTTTGCTCCAGAAAGCTAACGTCTGGATGTTGCTGCTCAATTTGCTCCTCTATATCATGCAACTTTGCACATTTATTTAAGTACTCATTTATGCACATACGTATATTTGGATTATGTACATTGCATGCTCAATGACAAAGATATATTTCCTTTATTTTCATCTCAAGATCATTTATATTTCAAAACTCATAAATGTCTAATTTGAGCTTAGGTTTACACCTCAATAATACAAATTTATTCTAAGTTCATCACTCAATCAAGCACTAAGGTTCAAGGTTCAATACACTTGATTATCCTAAGTTCCTCAATCGACATTTACCGATCCTTTCTAATGAATTCAGATGGCCATGAAATTTGGTGGAGAGGAAGGATAACGTGTGAGGAGTTTGTGGTTGAAATTTCAAGTCAATCAGAGGTCCGGAGAAGTTATGGTCAAAAGAGTAAAGGGTGTTTAAAATTGTCAAAAATCACTACACCTTCACTATGCGGATACCTACACTCTGTCACGATCATGCAACTCCTCTGAGGGTTCCTCTTTGTCACAATCGTGCACTACCTAATGATCAATTTTGCACAGCCATTTTGACAAGGAAAAAGAAGGATTTAGGCAAAATACTCTTCTAAACAATTGTTCCCATAAGTTTCTAACGACACCAATTTCACACAATTTGGTTTATTATTCTACAAGTTATACACCAAAGACTATCGACTGTTCTTGAACTGCAACTGCACACAGTATTTAACTTCAAGTCAAAAATTGAAACTTTGAAAGAAAGAATTTAAATTCGATTTCTTCATGAAAATTGTAGCCATATGTCTCTAGTTTAATCTAAATAAAAAATCATCCTATTTGGATGTCTTCAGATCAAGATATGGCTAAAATACAAATATATGTTCAGTGAAAATACTCATCTAGCGTACTCCAACACACTTCATCATCATTTTCATCTTAATTCATCTCTTTTGTTTAGTCTATCATTTGTAACTTATATGCTCATTATTTCACCTTCATTCCTATTTCCATTTCAGCTCAACTTCAATCACAAACAATTCGTACTTTATGTTTGATCATAATACCGAAACAGAACATGGAACATCCATTATTTATCAAAATTTTCTGCACTTTTTCTTACACCATTTTCAATTATCTTTCTATTTCATACTCATCTTTTCAACAACTCATGAAAATTTAATCATCATAAACACAAAAACAAGACACCGGTATTCTCATTCTTCATCTACGATGCACATGTATAATGACCACTATTTTCATGATCATGTAATATCAATTAATCACCATATTTGTTTCATATTCATACTACTCATGAGAATTAACATGCTACTTACTTGCTAAAACTCCAAGTTCTTAAAAAACACCAAGAAGCTTTGACTTCTTATACAACCCTCATACATCATCATAGAGGTTGGGAGGTTTAGGTTTTCTTGTAGCAAATGAAGAAGATAACAAGGTGAGAGTAGCAAGTCAAAGATGAGAGAGTTAGGTTTAGCGTCAACAGAGGTTGGTGAGAAAATTTGTGAAGAAGATGAAGAAGAAAGCCACGGAGAAGAAGAAAACAAAGTTCAAGATAATTAATGATCTTCCAATGTGAAAGAATCGTGTGATAAAGACATGACTTGGCAAGTGACACTTATCACTTGTCACATGTCCAATTTTCATGGGTTTAAACTAAGTTCTCTTATTTAACTATTCCAATTAACTCCAATTTCTACTCTAATTGTCTCTAGATTTTCTATGACATATGTTAATAAGTCCCAAAGTCATTTATAAAATTTTTTACTACCATTTGACTCTTATTTCTACCACCATTTATCAATTGTTTTGCCATTTGACATTTGTCCTAGTCCAAAAATATCCAAAATTTTAGAAAATTTTCTAAATATCACCAAAAATTCTAGATCAACAATTATTATCACTAAATCAATTTTCAATACATATAAACTACAATTCTCAATATAATCACATTTATATATCAATTATACCTAGAAAATGTCAATGAATGCATGGACAATCATTTTAACGTGTGCAATAATTAATATTCACATGTGTGTGTATGCTATATCATGCATGACCATGAAATGAACTTCTTAATTTCTCAATAATCTCTTATGTACACTATTTTAGGGTTCTAACCCTTAAGATGGGATAACGAGATGTTACATTTATATTGTTACTGTAGAGGCTATCTCAATCTATAAAGTTCTTCAATTTACATACCAGTTGCACATTTTCGAGTTGACTAAATCCATCAAGTTCCATGTAAATTTGTTCTTCCAAGTCATCATAAAGAAAAATTGTCTTTATATTCATCTGTTTTAAACGTCATCAAAATCCTGATGGACATATGACTGACCACCAAAAGAAAAGATTTTATCATAATCAATTTCCTTTTGGTGGAGTACCCTTTAGCTACTCGTCGAGGCTTGAACTTTTTTACTCTTTTTTTTTTCTGCTATTGTTCGCTTCCTCTTGTATATCTACTTGCACTCTGTAGGCCTTTTCCCTATGAGAAACTGCACCAGCTCCTATATGAGCATACTCAACAAATTTTCACATGAAAGAGAAAAGGAATAATGTGGAATCATTGCTTTTCCTCATCCACAATGTTATCTTGAGCATCAGTAGGTCATTGATTATTTGGTTAAACACATTATTTGTGAGAGACATTAAGATGCATTGCCTCTTTAGTTTCTTGTGCATTGCCTCTTTAGTTTCTTTCATATCTCCACAAGAGATGCATACATAACCCTGTTTGCCAAACAAAGTCATATGGTTCCAGCTACTCACTTGTAACTCCTGCCATTCAAGTTCATCCATAACTTTTAGCTTTTTTTTGCAACCCCTTCAATGTGCTTAGATGCCAACAAATTCCTTCACTCTCCATTGTTGTAATCCGAAATTCCTGGTTTCATTGAACTTTCCCACTTTAAACTTTGTAATCTAAATCATTGTTGCTTCAATGATAGTCAGATATTAATTGCTAAGAAAATAGATAGCAAGAATAAAGAATCATGAAAGAAAGATCATTAGAAGTTTTAATGAAGTTTGACTAATTAGCGGTGCCTATGACTTTGGGAGCTAAGAGTAATTGATTCTTTATTGAATAATTATAATGACGGTTAGATCAAACTAGGTTTATGACACACACACACATGTCTATATATATGAAACTCTAATTATAATAATTTTACTCAGATAGTCTCTTTACCAAACTCAACCTAATTTAATCATAACTGTAGTGGGTCTTAGAATATTTCCAAAGTTTAAAATCCACCAAAACCAC
This sequence comes from Erythroxylum williamsii, assembly GCA_027564335.1. Classification (NCBI taxonomy): domain Eukaryota; kingdom Viridiplantae; phylum Streptophyta; class Magnoliopsida; order Malpighiales; family Erythroxylaceae; genus Erythroxylum; species Erythroxylum williamsii. The sequence continues at coordinate 22,152,221 of JANITW010000008.1, read as the reverse complement.
CATTCTAGACTTTCACAGAGGCGGTTGTGCCCTTACCGGAAATCTTGTCGTCTCTTTCCACAATATGACATGGGTTTTTGACATGCCTATGTACCCAAACCATGGATCCTTCTACTTCTCCAAACATTGATACATGAAATGTGGCACAGTTGTGCACAAAGTTGTGGTGCCACAAGTCATGAATCTTTTTGCTTTCTCCATGCATGTGACTTGGTCATATCCTAGACCATGTCTTCTGTCGAAAACACCTCTGCCAACCAACATGCCTTTGTATTCAATCCGTACTTTCACCTTCATTTTCTAGAAGAAACACATCCTAGGTTATGGGTTACGCCTGTATCTTAGAGCATGTCTATCCAAAAGGCTTCCAAGAAACACTCGTCTCCATCCCAAAATTCCAAAATTCTCATACACAACAGATAGTTTTACATTTTTCTCTCTTTTGTCAAGTGATGGCATACAGTCTTTCGTGGTCCTTGTTTGGTATCAATTTTGTGTTCCCTTCTTATTTGTATGCTCTAACACATTGACCCATCCACTAATAATTTTAAAGATGTTTCCTTGCCTGCATAAGCAGTATGATATTATGTTCTGTACTAGTATAATGCGTGCTGTACAAGGCATCCTCTCTTATCTATCAAGTTGTACTGGATAATTTTTTTATTTGTAGAGTTCTAATTTATGAGTTCACTCTCATTATTGTTTGCTGCTTTCTTTACATTTTTGCCTTTAGTTGAGAGCGATATTCAATGTATGAGGTAGTATTAACACAACATACCCGTGTTTCCCTATCACAACACCTTATTCCTTGAATTTGTAGCATGAAGAATTGCTGACTTCAGTTTTTTCAGCTTACAATGCCATTCGGTCATTCTCTAATGGCTGGAAGATGCTATCTTTGATTTAATTACCTAAACAAGAATGCAAGTTCTTTTGAGATGGATTGTCCATACTACTTATTTTGTATGTTAAATGAGTATTAGGAATCTCCAAAGGATGAAAGCAGTTTGCTTAAAGCAGTCCAGAAAGTTCATGCAATGATAGACAAGGAAATAGGCGCTGGGACAGATGCTGAAAACGTATTTGTGTGTGGATTTAGTCAAGGAGGTTTCTGTCTCTCTCTCTGTGCGATTGTGACAAAACATAGAATATGATTTTCTTCTTTTTAGTTCTTCCTGGTTGTGGCAGGTGCCTTGACCTTGGCTAGTGTTCTGCTGTACCCGAAAACTCTGGGAGGAGGTGCAGTCTTCAGTGGGTGGGTTCCTTTTAATTCTTCCATTGTGGGCCAGATTACTCAAGAGGCAAAGAAGGTACCTTATTTATTAAGTTGGATAGGCCTGTTGTATCAGCTTCTCTACTCAGGAGCAACTACTACTTTGATGTCATGAGGTGTTTTTCATGGTTTAATGGTTTGAGATGTGAGGTTTGGAGCAGACCCCTATTTTGTGGTTGCATGGAATGGCTGACAGAACAGTGTTGTTTGAAGCGGGACAAGCAGGGCCCCCTTTCCTTGAACAAGCTGGTATAAGTTCGGAGTTTAAGGTACTATCCAACTTTATCCTAAATGCTCCTTTAGTTGTCATTTTGTGAGCAAAAAGCTTAAAATTTTGAGTGTATCCACAACTCTTCAGGCTTATCCGGGTCTTGGCCACTCAATTAACAACGAAGAGCTGCAATACCTTGAATCATGGATCAAGGCTCGTTTGCGAACCACTTCTTAGAGGCTTCTAAATAGCTGGACTTGCATAAAGATTATTCTGTTTTCAGTATCTGAGGTCCTGAGTGTCTTTCTTGGGGATGCAAAGATTGTGGAATAGTATTGCCATGAAGCTCTTGAATTCATGATACATATATATATATATATATATATATATATATCTTTAATTTCTTGTGTTTATCATCATAATCATACACTTCTGTTTGTCATCCAAGTTTTTCTTGGCATCAGAATTGGAGAACTAATCAAGAGACAGTGAGAACTCTCTTGTCAGTGTGTTACACAGGATTCAACCAACGACCAGGTGGTTAGAAGTGTACCGGATTCCTCGTGATGTATATGTGGTCTGCTCTTTTATCTTTTCTCTTAGTCGTAGTGCCCAAATCTATTTAGTATATGGTGAATTTAGGGTTGTATGTTTCTATTCTTATTTTTGTTTTCAAATTTAGTAAAAGTTTTAATTAGTTGTTTTCAGTTTTTGGATCTTGTTTTTAGCTGTATTTTCTTTCTGTTTTAAAAAATCAGGGTTTTTTTTAATAATCTAATTTACTATTAAGTAAATCTATATTACTTAATTATTTAATATAATAATTTTTGGTAAGAATTAAATTTTTAACTAAAATTAATTATTAAAAACAATTACGAATAATTTTATTTTATTTAATAATTTTTTATTAAAATTTTGATATCA
>JANITW010000008.1:22122593-22138966 GCA_027564335.1 Erythroxylum williamsii | reverse complement strand
GATGATCTTAGTATAGACGTTTGTATCAGTTTCCCTTTTTGGATTGTTGTATTTAGCCTGTAGGGGACTGATAGACTTGTCTATATTTTGGATTGATGCTATGAAATGAAAGAAATATTGTGGTTTTAAATTTTAGTGATTTGCTTATGCGGTTTAATTTTATTGATGCCATGCGAGTGTTTAGTGATTGTTTTCGTTAGTAGCACTTCCTTGCTGTGGGATATGTGTCGGAACGACCCACGGGCGTCCCGGTGTGTACCCTACGGTAAGGGGGCGCTACAGAACTAATTAGTTGTTTAGTTTGGTTTCATTTAATAACCTTTATGTATAAAAACTGACCGGTTTATCAAAGAATCAACTAGTTTTTCAATGAATCAGTCTAACCAGTTAGTCAATACAATTTCCAATTTTTCTTCTTTTATGACCCAATGTTCTTGCGTTCCTCTTTTCGATTCCCCTAATTATTTTTCTTCTTTTAAAGCTCTGTTCGTTCTCTCTTAATTCAAAATCCCTCGTGAAACTTGAACTAAAATCTAGAATCCTCATGAACCCACAAGACAAAAAAGCCATTCTCAATGGAGAATCCAACCAATTGAAGTCTAATGACCAATTTTAGGACGAGGAGAAGTTTCACTCTCTAATTAGAGATGGAGCGAGTCTTGAGTATTAGGATGTTATCCTTTTTCTTATTTTTTGGTTGTCCATTTTTGTGAAGGTGGAGAAAAGAACAAAAAATTGGATGTTTCTTTTATTGGATTAGTTCCTTTGTGATGAGGAGTTACATCCTTTATAAAGTTGAATTTGGGGACGAGGAGAAGTCTCACTCTCTAACTGGAGATGGAGTGATTCTTGGGTATGAGGATGTTATCTTTTTTCCTTTTTTTATTGTCTATTTTTTTGAAGGTGGAGAAAAGAACAAAAAATTGGATGTTTCTTTTGATGGTTTAGTTCTTCTGCGATGAGGAGTTAATGTTTCTTTTGATGGTTTAGTTCTTCTGCGATGAGAAGGAGTTATGTCCTTTTATAGAGTTCCAATTTGTTCTGTGTTATTCAAGAGATAACTGATAAGAAGATAAGGATAAGGCAGTGGAGATTTCGTCTTCATTATTAATTGGTTTTTTGTAACAGTTAGAACTCTATTTCATTTAAAAAAATTCGATAGTTGATGAAAGAGTTTTAGAGTGGAACTTCGATTTTATTGTCAATTCATGTTTGTATAGAATTCGATGTCTAGTTTATTGTTATTCAAGGTTTATTAACAGATAACAAATAATGATTGTTTGTATAGAATTTGAGTATGTACAATATAGAATTCAAGTATGTCCAATTTACTATTATTCAAGTTTCTTACCGGATAACAAGGATTGTTTGTATATAATTCAAGTATGTTCAGTTTAATTTCTTAAAAGATAACAGACAAAGATAATTCGATAGCTTTATTTACAAGAGAACCAACTAAAGGACATTTCTTCTTTATTCAGATCTCTTCTTTTACATATACTCTCTTAAAGTATTCAATTTGTTGGTCTAAAACTTCAAAATTGAAAACTACATTTGCTAACACTTGACCCTTTGAAGTGGAGTATGCCGATAAGTGAGTAAGATTTTGTTCACCATTCTGCAGTTGGTCTTATTTTGGTATGTATGTAAGGTCATTTTGAGTTTATTTGAATGTAGTTGATAAATTGTATGTGGTATTAGATGTGAATAATTTGTGAAGTGATGTAATTTATTTTTACTTTTCATATCTTGTTATCAATGAATTGATTGGTGTGTCTGGTCGACAATGACTTTCCTCAATTTGGAAGGATTCACAAACAATCTATCCCAATTTATTTTAACATAAACTTGGGCTAAACAAATTGTTTTGAGGTGGCTATGTTCTCATCTAACCTAAATGGTCTCCCTGTCAAGCTAGCAATGTAGTCTGAACCTTCTGAAGAGCAATATTCAAGTGTCTATGCCCATCTAATAACTTCACTTTGTATTTTTAATTTTTAAGAAAATTTTAATTGTTCCCTAATTAAATTGAATTCGACATTACTAGAAATTATATTAACTCTTTTAATGTTTGCAATGAATTTTATTTTTTAAAATTAAGTCAAAGAAAATAATATTATAAATATATAATTACTCATATAATAACTTGTGAATTGAGTTATATATTTTTCTTATTAATGTTAATTACTTTTTACTTTTTTTTACTATAATTCTAAATTAATGAATGAATTGCTTAATCTGATGAATAATTATACAAAATTAATATAAAAACTCATAAACAAACATACTAATAGCAAAATAGAGTAGGGAAAGAGGGATAATAGCTTGGTCGAATAATCCTTAGCCTATGTACATTCCCTAAGCTTAAAAATGTAGTAGCTTCTTCCTAAAATAGGTGAAGAGAAACCCTCTATGCAACATCTTCTTTGTTGTGAGTGAAGAGGAACCCTTTAAAAAAAGTCATTAAAAACAAAATTATTAGTTACAATGTCTAGCAATAATAATAGTAATCGACCAATATAGTATAACCTAAAAAATTAAAAAAAATCAAAGTGTTCCAGGTACTTGTATAAACTTGGATCCTTAAGAGTTAGTTCTTAAACCTTTTTTTTAATTCCATATTCTTTTAGGAATACTTAAAAAATATTGTCTCAATTTATTTTTATAAATCCATAATTATTATAAAATTGCATCTCATATTATGGAAATTGAAAGTGTTAGTGTTATATGATAAAGACTAATAAAATTGTGGCCTATATGTATTTTTAGGTTTTCATTCACTACAAGAAAATTACAAATTACTGATGGAACAAATTTCATTGTAACATAACAACAGAAATTGAGTTTTTGTTGGTACATTTGTTGAAAAAAAAGGGTATTTTGTGATGGAAAAAAATTCGTCCATAAAGGTGGAGGGAATTTATTTGAGAAATTTTACCGAAGGAATTTAGCGATAGAATAGTGAAGGTTGTCGTAAATAGGTGGCAATGGTTGGTAATAAAAATAAGCATTGGGGGTTTATTGATGAAAGAAATGTCCATCGATAAATTACCGACAAAACTATCATTTCGTGTATAAAATTTAAAGTTAAACGACAACGTTTGGGTCTTCGGCTTCAACTTTTTTAATTAAAGGAAAACGATACCCCATCCCTTCCCTGCTTATTTTTTCTTCGTTTTCTTCCTTAATAACCATTGTTCGTCTTCTTTCTTAATCGTCGATGTTCGTCTTCTTTAGCTTTTTTTCCATCATCTTTAGTTAATCATCTGTTGAGGTTAGTCATCTATGCTTTGCTCTCGATTTTATTTTTTGTGCAAAAAATTTTGTTGTTAAATGCTTATATGATCGTCAATTTTGTTGATGTGATTTGAGTATTCTGCATTTGTTCATCTGTGATTGGTTCATTTTTTGTTTCAACATGTTTATGTTATAATTGAAAAATACTGTGGTTTTATTATTAGTTAGAGCTGAATTTAATTTGCCTATGAATCGTTCGATGAAATATCTCTTAGGGATATTGGTGAGACTTGGTTAATTGCTAGATGTTAATGCTCTTATCAACTTATTTTCTGTCTCATCTTTAACTAAGCCATGACTGTAAGCATAATACTTTTTTTTGGTTTTGGGAAATTAGACATAGTGAGCCCAATTGTTCCCTTTTATGAGTTCTTTGACTGTGCCAGATTCATGAAACCTGTGATACTCACATATGTTGTCCATTAATTATAAGAATTATAAGAATTTTTTTAATTTTATAAATAGTTTGCATGTAATCTTTGCCCATATGATAGAGAAGTTATTTAATTTTCCCTTTTTGATGTTTATCAATTTATACATTATACATCTTTTTATGTTAACAAAAAGGGATATATTGATATTTAACTTGATTGTTTCAAGATGCATGAAATAAGATGGAGCATGCATTGCATATTGATTTCGTATAAGGGGAGCTTACTCAAGGTCATTTATTTTTCCTAATATCACCAAATATTTTTCCATGATGAAAAAGATGGAGATATTTAGACGAAATGACTTTTTAACTGATAGTTTTGACGATAACAAACTATTATTATCTTTATATCAAGTGATATTAATAATTTAATATTTGAAATATTAAGTTCAATGGAAGAAAAAGTGATAAAAAGAACTAATTGAGTCAATCTTGTAGTTAAAGGATGAAGGAAATGAGAAAAGTGGAGCACATATGCAATTCATATGAAGAACTAGGAATAATGAGGAGTCAATCACATAAAAATTTAAGGAAAACATTGTAATCTTTCTTTGTCATTTCAATAAATTAAGGACTCAATCATGCATAATCAGTTGCATACAATGCATAATACATAAATGTTTTGTAATAATCCAAAGCAACTTTAGAATGCATAGAATGAATATTAACTCTTGGAATCTAAAGAAAATGCCTAGAGTAGTTCTATAAGGCTTGAAATCGAAAATGAAACGCCTATAGGTATTTCTTAGGACTTAAAACCAAACTAAAATGAAATGGAATCCCTAGAATGAATATTAGGGGTTAAAAATGGAGAAAATGTTTGAAGTTGTATTATATGACTTGAAATAAAAATGAAATGCTTAAAGGTGGATGTCGGGGCTTAAAAATAAAATATCTAGAATGACCTTTAAATTAATCATGTACCTAATAATTAGTTAGATAACAATTTATATTAAAATAATTTCAAAAATGATTAATAAAAAGTTAAACTTCTAGCACTTTAGAATATTTTTTAACAATTTAAATATCATTAATATTTTATTAAAATAAGTAAAATCAATTGAAAGCACATGAGGGCCTCATTAAAGGCAATCATTTCTGTTAGCAGTGCATCATACTCCCACTTAAGATAAACTAAACTAAAGCACTTAAGGGCTCTATTTTAAACCTCTCTTTGATATAAGTCTTGTTTAGTTGTAAAAGCTAGCTTAATTTTGTGGCTAGCATTTAAATAGAAATTGAGAATAATGGAAAACTCTCATTTACAAATTTACCTTCTACTAGCTACTTTTTATTCCTTAAACCATGCAAAAGCCTTAGCCACCTCCTTTTTAACTATTCTTTTCTTCAATATGTGTGGAAATATATGATACTCATTTTCAATATTCACTAGATATGTCCTTGGCAAAGCTCTCCACTTTGGATTATATCTTCTACTAATAGGAACTAGGAAGTAGGAAACTTGATTTAGTTGACACTTAGCTATTTTGTTTATTACATATGAAAAAAAGAACTAACATGAATTCTAATAAACAAAACAATAATTTGCAAGAACTCTTACACAAGATAGTTCAATGGATAAGAGAAACTAAATGGATAAAAAATGAGTTCTCAACCAAAACCAAGCCTCTAACTAAAACCTATATAACTAAATCTTCATTCTTGATGGGAATTAATTTTTAAAAACTATGCAACTCTAAACCTTTTATTTACTTTTGATTTTTCTATTAGAGAACTTGTTTTAATATTACTGCCCTTTTGTATAGCTAAAATATCTAATTCTCTATTGGACTTGGTTAGATGAGATTTGACTTTTATTTTGGCTAGTTCATACATTCTTTTCTCTTTTATTTGCATTATATTATTCTTATCACTCACCAAAAGGTATCGATGGGAGCAAATGTCATACATTAAGGACTTTACTGAAAGAAGGTAGTTAAAATAATTCAATTAACAACTTTAAAGATTATTTAAAAAGTTCGATTCGACCTGGTGGGGAAATACAAATCAATTAAATTTTGCAAAAGTTATTAATGGTATCATTATCCATTTTGGTTACTTGTGCTACTTTATGCATATTTGTACCTATGCTCAATTCAAAACTTATCAAAAACTAGCTAATTTTTTTATTGTCCTTCTTGTAGGTCATGTTTTGTGTTGAAGAGCATCGATAATTGGTCCTACTAGATTAAAAAAAAATCAATTCTAGGTACCCACACAAACTTGGTCCTTAAAGTTCTCTTTGTGTGATAGTAGAGTATAATAAATGATTAGCATATGATATACCCTTTTCATGAAAATATGACCTATAATGATTTAGAGAAAATGCGATGTTTTTTTGTTTCTTATAAGGATTGATAAAAATGCGATGTTTTTTTGTTTCTTACAAGGATTGATATTAAATGGGAGCAAGTATAATGCCTTTATGCTTATAAAGAGACCTATAATGATTATGAGTTTGCTTCATACCATTTTAATGAGAAAGAGGCCTATATGAATGAGAAGGATGTTGTACTAATGGTTTTCCATAACAGTGGTTTTGCATGATAATGTTTGTTGCATAATAATGGTTATGATCTTGCGAAAAATTTATATGTTGTCTTTGTCTATATGTGATACAGCAAAAAATGGTTATGATGAAATTGAGGTTAATTGTTCTTTTTCAAGCAGAGATCGAGCCTTCAATGGCTTAAGTAATATTATAATTTGTAGGATATGAAAACATTAATAGCTAATTGTGATTGTCTTTCTTTACAATATACTGTGTTGAAGAGCATCGATAATTGTCCAACCTTTTCCTCTTCTTTGTAGTTTGTGATTGTCCATCCATTAAGGTAAGTTGTTCAACTACGTACTGTTTACAATGTGATCAATTTGTTTTGTTCTTTGCAATTTTTCCTCCAATAATGATTGATGAGTCTTTAGGCTCGGGTTTATTAGTGTAAGTATTTATGTTTGGGAATTTGTTAAAACTGAAAGATAAAGACTTGAACTTCAATGTGCTTAATTCAAACTTATTATTAACATAAGAAATACATGTAATTGACTTGACATTTATTTGCGTAATAAACCCCTGAGATGGTATATAGGCTAGAAACTTGTGATGCAACTCCCATGAGGCTTATCGGCAAAAAATTTTACGAGTCTAGGAGTCACAGTGAGCACTTGCTTTCTTGATTCACAGGTGTAAACAATGTCACGTACTATAGTGCTTGTTTAAAATCAAACTTTGGAAATGATAAAGACTTAAACTTCAATGTGATTGCTTGATCTAGTGTTGGAATTAACATATGTAAGCAAAAAATGTGCTTTTGATCTTTTTGAGGAGACTGATTTTATTTATAGTAAACCGATTTCCACTCCCTTCATTCTAATATAAAGTTAGAAAAATCATATGTAGGTGCTTTTTTTTACTTCTTAATGTCACTTCTTACAAGATATTAGTTGACAAATTACTTTATTTGACTGATACTCACATATGTTGTCCATCAATTAAGTTAATATATCGATAAGTCAAGTATAGTTCATTTGTAGGTTGCTTATAGGGTATTGAGATATATTAAGGATAATAAAGATCAAAGCCTTATCTTTCCTCACAAATTCTCCTATAAAGTAGTAAGGTTCTTATGACTTAGAATATGGTGATTGTCCAATCACTAAGATGGAATTAGTTGTGATTGAGTTTTCTAGCTGTGAAATCATATGATCTTGTCATAGTGTTAATTGTATATTAATTATTTTTAAAAATTTTAGCTTTAGAGTTAAGTATACAATATCATTAAAAATACATAAAAATAAAAATTATCTTATTGATTGAAATAATAATATCGTATACTAATTTGCAGCCAATTCAAAGAATGCAAAGGCTGCAAAACTTCCAAATACATTTTCATTTAGGATGCACACCTACATTTCAATTAGATCTACATACAGTTAAAAAAAATCAATAAATTAAACTAAACTCAATTTTTTTATTCGTTCAATTTTAATTAAAGTTCATTTATTTTATAATTTTGATTTAATCGAGTCAAGTCGAGTTCTTGTCAAAATTTAAACTTAATTCAAATTCAAGTCTCTAACTATAACGTACACAAGGCGACAAAAGGTTGTATGTAAGCTTATTCCTAGATAGACGACATAGCCAAGGCTGTAAATTTATGCCAATGATTGGTTCAAAGTTAACATACATAAATATACGAATTGGATTCTTGGAGTTGCGGACAAGAACAAAGGCATTGTGACCTTACACTCGTGACCGTCTGCGGCAACAGCAGGCAGCCAAGTTATGTGTTATTCACATCAATGGTCGCATCCAACCTAACACTCGATTCTACGGTCTAACCCCCAAATTATTTCTTTTGTTTAAGATTTTTAGCTTTTCGCTTATGCTTTTCACAGTAGCAAGCTTCAACCATTCAAGTGCGGGCAGACTGAGGACAATAAGAAAAGTTTCTCAAGTAGAATGCGAATGCGAATGCGAATGTGGTCATCATCAACTAAAGGCTACTTTCGTCCATGACGATAAAAATGATCAGGATTGATAAGTTTGGGGCCGCGTATCTGTCATCGCCGACCCGTTACGTTACTTCAACTTCCAACATTATCCTCAACCAGGATTTGCAGCTGTACGACTTTTATGATATGGATTCAAGTGGATCTACCATACTACGAAGTGAAATTAAAATGCTGATAAAACTTGGGGCAGCAAATCAGCGTGCAGTTGGGTTGATAAAGAGTTATTTTGGTTTAAGTGAGATCGTGGGTTCGAACCGTTTTTATGTATGTAATTATTTAAAATTTAAAATCAGAGCTTTATTTTCTGTAAAGAACTTATTTGGTTCGAACAAAGATTAATCTAGGTATAGATAATTTAAATGTACTTTCTTATAGTTGGAATTTTTCGAAAACACTTTGTAAATAAAAAAAATACTGATACATATAGAATTGATTTTGAGTCATACTATTAATATAATACCAAAAGAAGATGACATCGTTTGTGTATAAAAGAAGTAGGTTAAGTTCAAAAATATTCCCCTGTGCCTTCAATTTTGAAGCATAACCTTTAGGAGCTGTATGTTTGATAGAGGGTAATGGAAGAATCATTATCAATATTATAATGGAGCTAAATCAGTATAATGACTTGATAACTGTAGTCCAAGTTGGAGACAATAGGAACACATGTCATTATCATAATTTTCCTTTTCACAAATTCTTAACTTCTGCTACTAACTCCGTTTTCATTTCACAGTTCTACGTCTAAGTCTTCCCATAGATTTATAACGAAAAGAAAACAAACCCATCAACTACTACAGTCTAAGCACACTCCATCACCACCGCCATTCGCTGCCTCAGCCCCGGCTCTCACACTCACTCACTCACTCACTCCTGTCGCATACTCTCTCTCCAGCTCCAACTCACCCAAAATCTTTCTTTCACCTTCCAATTCTCTGTCTCCGACCTTCAATCTCACAAATGGGTACTCGAATCCCATCTCACCAGCTCAAAAGCAGCCTCTACGTTTCGGGTAGACCCGAGCAGCCTAAGTTCGAGAAACAACCCACCATTGCCTCACGCTCCATCCCTTACACTGGCGGCGACGTTAAAAAATCCGGCGAGCTGGGCAAAATGTTCGACATCCAGGTTGTCGATCAGCAGTCCTCTTCAATTCCTCCGGTACCAAAGCAACCTTCCCGCCATTCCTCCTCTTCACAACACACCAGCAGATCGGTCCGATCCGGACCCAATTCGGGTTCCATCAAGAAGTCCTCCGGTCCGATGCCTCTCCAGCCCACCGGCCTTATCACTTCAGGTCCATTGGGCTCCGGCCCACTTTCCTCCGGCCACCGGCGGTCGTCGGGTCAGCTAGAGCACACTGGTTCCGGCTCTCTTTCTGGTTCGGTTTCCGGGTCAAGCAAAGCGCTTTACGGGTCGGCAGTGACGTGCTTGACCGACAATGCGAAGGTGGGGTTTAGGGTTTCGAGAGTGGTAATGTGGGTGGTGACGGTGGTTGTGGCGATGGGTTTGTTGATTGGGTTTTTTTTGATGGTTGCTGTGAAAAAAGCTGTAATTTTGGTGGCCGTGGGAGGCATTTTGGTGCCCCTGATTTTGGGGTTAGTCTGGAATTGTGTATGGGGAAGAAGAGGTTTGTTACAGTTTGTTAGGAGACACCCGGATGCCGAGCTCAGAGAAGCCATTGATGGACAGTATATCAAGGTCACTGGGGTAAATCTCTTGTCTCTTTCTATGCGCCTCTTCGTCTATAACGACTTTTATGTTTGGGTTTACGACGGAATTTGGTTGTTTATAAAGATTTATTATTTGGCTTCTAGACATTTGAGTAGCTTGCTTGTTGATTCCGTTGTCTATTTACAGAATATTCCTAGACGATCTGAATATGACGGCGTTCCGTTGGGTGTTGATTAATAGATATGTATATGATAATATTTTCTTGACAAATTTCGTTTTGGTTAAAAGCTTATACTAAGAGGACGATTTTCAGTGACTTTCTTCTTCTCTCCTTTACCTTTTTAAGTGATAGTATTATCATTCCTACTAAAGTTTATCTCTATTTTGTGCAGTACTTGCTGTAATTCTCGTCTTTGAGAACTAAAAGATGGGTCTCATCAAAATAAAAAAATAAAAAAGGAAGAAAATTGGATCATAGGAATTTGTGGTATTCATCAAATTTCGTGTCTGAATGCGCTGCTACCTCGTTTTTGAATCTAAACCTTCTCTACTTTTTGTAGGGAATTATTTTCCTGCATAGCATTGGATTACACACAACGATTTAGATCTGTCAATCCATGCTTGTGCATTGATGTTGGCTAAGAGCCTAAGATAATATCTTTTCAAGTTTCTTTACTCGGTAGTTTGCTTACTTTATTGTCAAAAGAATTAGGAGTCCAGCTTGTGCTGTCTACGAAAAGAAATCAGTGTGACAAGTGGCCGCCGAATCCTGCCTTTTAACATTATTGAAAAACAATATTGCTAAACCTTGCGGAATAAGGAATTAAAAGTATAGCAACTGCAATTGATTTAACAGGTTAAAGTTCGTTTTTTCAGGTGGGGCTCTGTCAATACATAAGCTGAGAAAGTTTTTGAGGGATGGAGAACTTTTAGGGGCATTCAAGTTTCATTTATGAAGTAGCATTTTAACAGTCTTGTCTCCTGTTTGATTATATAAACCGCCTTCATTTCTCATTGTTCAATAATCTAGTTAGCTTATTTCTAAAACGTGACTGGAACTTAGTGAAATAGGTAGTTATGAAGATTGAATGCATCTCTTTCTGTAGGTTGTTACCTGTGGCAGTATAGCTTTGGAATCATCTTACCAGAGGGTACCGAGATGTGTGTTTGTTTCTACAGAATTGTACGAATATTGTGGGTGTGGTGGAAAGTCGGCTCATCCAAAGCACCGCTTCTTCTCGTGGGGATCTAGATACTCAGAGGTTAGTTTGTTAGGTTATGAATGTTCAGCCTTTGTAAATTTCAATGGGAATTGAAGAGTTAGGTTTGCAAATTTCATCTACCACTAAGGCTTAGCAGGAGTATAACAAACATCACATTCTTAATTTACATTTGAAATATAGATATGAAGATGACTAGCACATTGCTGTACGTTTAGAAATTCTGGGTCTTCAACATTAATCAGGCTGTAGGCATATTGATATAATGTAAAAGGCAGATAAACTCACTCTAATTTCTACAGTAAACTTAAAGCCTGAAATACACGCATGATGACAATTCGCTTGAAGTTGTAAGTTAAACATTTGGATTGACCCTAAATAATGAATTCTCAAGCGATGCATAGCCTGCTGGTCCCTTGCAGAAAGCTTAATGTTGCTGTAGTTGTGTGTATTTCAGATATAGTAGTTAATCTAACGAATATTTGAGTCTAATACAGCATTGCCTAGGTGGGAACGTTTTTAGGATAAAAGGTGGTTTCATTGTTATGACCCATAATTCTTGGTGAGCAGAAATATGTGGCTGATTTTTACATATCGGATTTCCAATCTGGCCTTAGAGCAATAGTGAAGGCAGGTAATGGAGCCAAAGTTGCTCCATTTGTCAAACCAGCTACAATAGTAGATGTTGTTAAGGAGAATAGAGATTTATCTCCAGACTTCTTGCGCTGGCTATCTGATCGAAAACTTTCCGGTGATGACCGAATAATGCGCCTCAAAGAAGGGTATGACATTAAACTGTATAGTGAATTTATTAATGTGTTTGTACCTGGCCGTTTGTCCGCCTAGTGTTGCAAGTGAAGTGGCATCTTTTTCTGACCTGGCGATTTAATTCCTTTTCTGGAGCTAGTTGCGTAAAACTGATGGTTTTCAAGATTTGTGGCGTTTCAGGTATATCAAAGAAGGCAGCACTGTGAGTGTGATGGGTGTTGTTCGACGCCACGACAATGTTCTCATGATTGTTCCACCTCAAGAGCCTGAATCAACAGGTTGCCAATGGTATCGCTGCCTGCTTCCCACCTATGTTGAAGGTATTATTTTGACGTGTGACGACGATCAAAACAGTGATGTGGTCCCCGTGTAAATCTTTGCTGTTCAATCTCAACTTAGTTATGAGTCTTCTAAAAGAGATTCGTATAGCATCCTCAAACGGTTATCTTGGGGTTCGAGGTGCATGTAAAAATGGCATATATGTTGCTGAACGGTGACACGGGAAGCTTGTGTTTCAAGCTTGGTCAATAACACGTATGATATGTGGTGGGAATTGCACTCGGCTTTGACTTGGAGAAAAATGGAATGGATACGGCATACCAAAAATGTGATTATGGTCTACGGTGGCGGTGGCGGTGGCAACATTATGTACATAAATCGCAGTTTTGCCAAGGTTACTTATGGTTTGTATCTGGTCTCAAATTCTCTGTGTATTTATGCTTCTTAAATAAATGTTATATCTTAACTAGTGTTTGTATCATCAGTATTGCTTGTGGCAATGACGCTAATGTTTATACCTGTACCCGCCACAAATGTCTTGATAATCTATCCCAGTTTGTTGATGCACTTACCTGCATTAGACAAAAATTTAGGTACTTAGCAACTACATATCTAGGATTTGAATTCAAAATGAACTTTACAAGTTTAAAAGCAATTATTTATCAAATATAAAATTATATTGTTTTGTATGTGTTTGAAGTTCGAGTTTTGGGACTAAAGTTTGTTAAAAGACTAAATTCAATTTTTAAACAGTGTAATTGTAACCCAAATTTCGGTCAACTTAACTTGTAACTCATTTATCTTAGAATAACATTTTACCATCCTTCCTGCTAAAGTCAAGCACTTGGCTGCATCATTGAACCAGGGTTGATGTAGTATGAATTGAATGACAGCTGCAAGTAATCCACTACTCGACGTTTGTCACTTTCTGATCCCGCAGTGAAAAATAAGTTGAGTTTTTGTTTTTAGCTACGAGGGAAAGAAAATCAAAAACAAACAAAAGACACCTTAGTTAACACAGGGTTATGTGGTATTTAACGCCTTGTTGATTTTGGTGTAGTAATTTCAAGACTGTCATCGGAAGCTCTTGAAGTATATGTAAACTTGGATTGGACATCACTGTGATAGAAGTTAGTCGATCGACATATTAGTTCCCTTCACAACTCACATGTTGTAGCTGCACCTCTCAGGCTCGGTGTAGAAGGTCACGAGTACTTACCACCAAAAAGTTATCTTCAGTTAAAACTATATTAAAAAATAAGAGAATATTAATTATCTCCAAGGAATCTATTTCATCAACCACGTGTCGATACTTAAGTGTCTATATCAGGTCAAGATCCGAGTAGACGTCCCATAATTTTGCAATTAAAAGAGATCCCCTGTCAATTTAGGGTAGAAACTCACCGCACCAACTCCCTTCACAGTCGTTCATGCATTTATAATATCCAAACATCTTCTTTCTTTCTTTCCTTATTATTGGAATTGGCAATGTTAAGCACAAGCGATAAAACAGTAGTCGAGAAGGCCTTCCTTCAGCCGCCACCACAGCTGCAGAGGCCATGTTTTGTGCGGTGCCCTATCTTTTAAGTAACATCTTCTCTTTGAGGGAGTTCCTCTACAGTTACCAATCTAATATACTCCACGTTAAAGGTTAGTGGCTGGAATCATTTGCAGTAAACAAGAAAAAGACCATACCCAAGTTCAGATGGTTACTTAGGATGTTAAACGCCAAATTGACAATTCAAAGGGAAAGCAGCTAGACATCCACTCTCTGAATCTAAGAACATGAGATAAGCATATCCTGTTGAGGCAGTTCACCGTGTACTTCAAAATAAACGAAATTCTTAGGAGGATAGAAGATTGGAACTTTTATTTCCCACATCTTGTCGACGACGGATTCTTGAGCTTTCACAAAGACATGGGTGAATGGACTGGCAACTATTGGATACTAAGACGTCTATCTTCCCCTATTTCTGCATCAAAAGATAAGTAAACTTCCATTTCTATCACAGTAGTAAGCACAATTAGACAGATATAATTTGAAAAGTCTAAGCAACTTGGGCTACAAGGCACCCACATAGGAAACAAAAACTATAATACTCACCTTCACCTTCACGGGAGAGTCTCTAAGATTCTTTCTTTGTTCTGCATTTGACACATGACAAACATCACCCACGACCTCATGCCTGACCCTTGAGTTCCTCAACACCCTCATCAACATTTTTCTGAACAGATTTACGAAAGAACAAAACCAAGTATGCCTCTCTATAAGCATTACACCCTAAGAAGCACAGACGCGGACACGCGACACGACACGAACACGAACACGGACACGGACACGGGGACACACCAACTTCTAAAATTTAATGGACACGGACACGGCATATATATATATATACACTACAAGAAAAGTCAAGTTCTCCGACGGAATTTTCCGTCGGAGAAACGAACAATTCCGTCGGCAAAAATAATTGCCGACGGAACACGACGAAAGAAGAAATCGTCGTAAACATGGTTGTCGTTATTACTTACCGACAAAACAAGACCGTCGGTGTATTGTCAATAGAAAACCGACGGAAAATTATCCGTTGTTGTTATTTTGTGACGGACATTAATTAAAAATTTCGTCGGTGGAATTCATATATCACCGACGGAATATGTCCTTCGGTATAAATTAGGGACGGAACCACCGTCGCAACATGTCGGAAGTAAGTAATAACCTTAACGACGGAAATAAAATCCGTCGGACAATTTGCCGACGGAATTGTGTTTTCCGTCGGTGAAGGTTATTAAATATACTGATAGAATTCTTATTCCGTCGGTGTTATTAAATTGGTATAAAACATTAGGTTGTACATTATTGGACATCCACACAAAGACCAGTACATCAAAGGATTAAATAATGTCAATTGTTATACAATCCAATGTACATAATTGGACATCCACACATCAACCAGTACATCAAATGTATAAATAATGTCAATTGTTATACAATTGGATATAAACACAGCAACGGATCCATTAATTATTATGTTTGTACCTGAAAATAATGAGTTCGACTATCTATTTTTGTGGTGATCGTGGGTGGTCCTCTGCAGAACTTCCCTTCGACTATTCAAACGGTGGTCGCAACTGAGCTATCTGCATAATCTCTTCTCTCATCTTCGCCATATGGTCTCTCATCTGTAGCTCCATCTGCTCCCTGAGAGAAAGCTCCATCTGCTCCCTGATTCGTTGCTTCATCTGCTCCTTGATTCGCTGCTTCTGCTCCCTCATCCGTTGTTCCTCCCGCTCCGTCTGCCCCTCTTCCAAATGAGCTATCTTGTCCATTAATGTTTGTACTGTGGCTCGAAGCTTGATGACTTCAATGTTGTTCGATGGCCTTGTGGACGCTGCTGTACTAGACATGGAAGATTGGGAATAACATGAGTTCTCAAACGAACCTAGACCAAAAATCCTGCCACGACGATCCCTACCACCGACGGCCTCAAAATACATCTGAGACACGTCTACAGGCTGTTCCTCCTGCGACTGTAGCTCAAGGGTTTGTTGTAATTGTTCCTATAAGGTATGTGAAGTTAACATTAAGAAGAAGGATGGGAGCAGTATTTAGAAATGTATAAAATGCAATAATTGGACATACATTGAGCTCTCGACAGTGGTTATTGATGAAGGTTAAACCGTCATGCTTCTTCGTGTGAGTGTGGACAAATAACTAAAGGGGGTAGCCTTGGTGCCCAATGACTTCTCCTACATGAGAAAGACTAAAATGTCAGATGTGAACTAGAAATCATTTAAACGTCGGCAGAGATTCGGAAAGTTGTATGATATTCACCTCCTGCTAGACAAAGAAAATAACTCAACACAGCCATAAGTGGCACCACACATTTAGACCATTATCATTATCCATAATACAACGAAGCTAACTATCGACAAAAATAGTGTAAAGTGTAGATACTTACAAGTCTGTCTGCATGCTCTTGGTGAGTTATTGAGCCTCCCGTATGTACGGGAAGACTCTGTTGACCTGGGCCTCCACGTCTGTTGGCCGAGTTACGTCCTGAGATGGACATTGCTGCAGGTGATGCCCAATACGCCAGCCAACGACTCCAAATATCTTCCGAAATAAAGCGGGGTCGTGCACCAGCCTTGTTTATCGCGTTAATGAAGTCGCGATAACGTGTACGAGC
>JANITW010000008.1:22007957-22019844 GCA_027564335.1 Erythroxylum williamsii | reverse complement strand
CACATGAAAGCAGGTTTCAAGTTTGTTTTCCAGCAGGCCCATTAATCTTCCGCGGGTCTTTTCCTTAAATGTATAATTAGCAGGTTTCACGCCACGCTCTCATGTCCGATGTTGGGCTCCGGCAGCGGGGTCCAACATCTTGCTCCCCCACCCTACAAATTTTCTTCTTCTATTTTACTACTATCCATTACCTCCTTTTGTCCCCAGCAACCCTACACTCCATCCTCCATCCTCCATCCTCCTTCCTCCCTTCTGCACCCAGTCCTTAATACAGGGGCATTGCAGTCTTTAATACTGTTCTCGCCCATTTCTCACTTCTGGTAAAAAAATTGCTTCTCTGCAACAAGTTCTGAAACACTGCTACCTTCTAAAACTAACTCTCTTTTCCTTCTTATCTTCTACAATGACTAACAACTCACCTCCCAAACTTTCTGAATTCCCCCTTACCCTCAAGCTTTTCTCCTTCATCCTAAACTACTCCTTCACTGGCTCTACTGACCCACAAGAATACAATTCTTCATCTTCATGCAAACCCCTATTCCCCATCCAAATCCTCTTCAGCCCACTCTTCCTCCCCACCTCTCTCAAAAAACACTCCTATTTCAACTTCAGAGCCTCCTCTTCGGAAAACAGATCTAACTGAAGAAGTATCTACTATAAGAGCTAAGAAGACATGGAAACAAGTTGTGGGAGATAATTCTAATGCTCCTGTAGTTTTCAGGCCTCCAGTTGAGATTGAAAGGAAACTAATGGTGGCTCTTAGCCTAGAAATGCTACAGGAAGAAGCTAGAACATGGAGTAGATTTTTTAATTTGTAATTAAAGTATTAAGGGCGGATGTAGCCAAGTGGATCAAGGCAGTGGATTGTGAATCCATGATGCGCGGGTTCAATTCCCGTCGTTTAATGGGCTTTTTTAATAGATAAAAGACTTGCATTTCCAGTGATACAAGCTTGGTCTCAGAGAAATTTGAAAGAAAGATGATTAATGGAGGTAATGCTCACTAAGGAAGATAACATTATCTTCACTTTCTCTTCGAAATCAAAAGCACCAAAAATTATTAAAGAAGGGTCATGGCACGTTGCACAACTTCCACTATTTCTCTAAAGTTGGCAGTCGGAAGAAGGAAAAGCATTCCCTTACAGGTAAACATTCACAACATTCCTTTATAATAATGGACTACTAAAAGTTTGAGTACGTTAGCTAGCTATTTAGGGAAACGTATATGTATAGATGAAAACACAGCTTTGAGGAAAAGCATTGGGTTTGCCAGATTGTGTGTTGGCATGGATATTTCCAAAGAAATGAAGTATATCATTCCTATAATGAGGCTAGCAAGTGAGCATTCTCTAAGAGAGGATAGAGTTATGGTGACATACTAATGGAAATCATCACTTAAAGTTCAAGGTAAAGAAACATATTCAATAGAGGAGACTATTGGGAGGTGATAAGCATAGAAAAGAGTGAATCGGAAGGTAAGAAAGTGGATGGAAAAGATGAACAAGATGCTGGAAATTCTGAATCAAGTCAGCTGGAAAAATATTCTCTTAATATTGGGGGAAATAGTCAAGAAAAAAGCTATTTAAATTCAGGTAGAAAAGGGGATCAGATCTAATTTTTGTGGTTAACCAAATTAATGTTCAAATGGACAAAGAGGTGAAAGGACTGGCATCTTGTAATACACATCAAGAAGAAAGAGTTACAAATACCCAACAGAATGAACATAATCTTCAATAGGCTGAACCTTCAAATGGTGGAGATCAAGAGGAGCATTTTGAATAAATGCCCTCTAGGAAAAGCAACAGGAGCGGTAGGAAAAGGTCCAAGAGTAAGAGCAATCCCCTATTACTATCATAGTATATAATGTATGATGAATAAATAACCCTTCTAAGCTTAATGCTATAAGGTATTTTGTCCTAAAGGAGAAACCTCAAGTTTTTTTGTCTTTGGAAAACTAGAATTAGGGAAATAAATGTAAAAAAGCTATGTTTTTTGGGTAGGAAATGGAAGTTACTTTCAAATCACCAAAGCCATTATGGTAGGATTATCATAGTTAAGATGAGTATTCAAAGGAGGTGAAAGTTTTGGAAACAAATCAGCAATTTATTCACACTAAGATCTTTTTCAAGATGGAAAACACTAGTGTGTTAGCTACCTTTGTATTTGGTCTTAATCTTAGATTTCAAAGGACTGAACTTTGGAATGCTATCAGACGATTAAAGGCCTCGATAAATGCTCCATTGTTAGTGTGTGGTGATTTTAACACCACATTATATAGATCTAAAGCTGAAGGTAATTGCAATTTACGCAATTACTCTTCAGATATGTATGATTATATACAGGAGGTAGAAATTACATATCAAAAATTTGAAGGCCATACATTCATATGGTCAAACAAACAAAGTTTTACTTGACATATCAGGAAAAAGTTGGAAAGGGCTTTAGTAAATGTGGACTGACTGAACTCATTTTCAAGAAGTATAGCAAAATATCTATACCCTGCTATTTCAGACCATAATCCTATAAGGATTGACAATTTATTCAATACTGTTAGAATCTTTCATCCTTTTAGATTTAAAAATTTCTTGGCAACTATGGGGGGGCTTTCATGAGGCTATAACGAAAGGAATGAAGTATGTGTTTTGGGACAAAACAATACATTTGCCTCCAAAAGCTTAAGTCTATCAAGCCAGAACTAAAATCTCTCAATTTAAAAAGAGGACAAAATCTCTCGAAGGAAATTGAAAAGGCTAGAGATAACTTGTTAGCTATCCAGGTTTCATTAGCAAATAATCCTACAGATGTGTCACTAGCTTTGGCTGAAAGAGAAGCACTAAAAAAATACTTGCAATAGGTGGATAACCAAAGCTCTCTTTTAAAGCAGAGATTGAGAGTTAACTGGATAAAGGATGGAAATATATATACAAAATTCTTCTTCAACTCAGTACAAGCTAGGAAAAATATCAATAGAGTCACCTCTATTACAACTAAAGATGGAAAGGTTGTGGCTGGACAAGAAGGATTAGCTAAGGAAGCATTCTTTTTTACAAGAATCTTCTAGGTACAAAAGATTATTCTCTTGACATATGAGATGATCCTAGTAATTTTGTCACAACAAGAATTCCCAAACATATGGATTCCTTATTAACTAGGCCTGTAACAAACCAAGAAATAGAGAAAGTGGTGAATGACATGAATGGTTCTAAAGCTCCAGGCCCTGATGGCCTGAATTGTTTTTTCTATAAAAAAATTTGGAGTATAGTGGGAGGGTTAGTAAAGAAGGCCTACATGAGTTCTTCCAAAAAGGGGTACTGCTAAAGGAGGTAAATAATACTTTTCTCTGTCTTATTCCCAAAAACTATAATCCTTCTTGTTGGACAGAATTCAAACCTATTTCTTGCACAAACTTTCTCTATAAGATCATTGCAAAGATCTTGGCAAACAGGTTGAAGTGGGCTCTCCAATATCTCACCAGTGATAACCAAGGAGCATTTATGAAGAATAGGGATATTGAGGATAATATTCTTATAGTACAAGAGTTATTGAAAGGGTATAACCATAGAAAACACCCTCAAAATTGTACTATCAAAATGGACTTACAAAGCTTTTGATAGTGTGAATTGGAGTTTTTTTTTTACAAACTATGTAGGTCATAACTTTTCCTCACAGGTTTTTGAGATGGATAGGAGAATGCATTACCACTACATCCTTCAAAATTTTAATAAATGGGAGTCCCACAAACATGTTTAAAGGAAAAAAAGGACTTAGTCAAATGGATCCATTGTCACCTTACATATTCCTAATATGCCCAAATGTTGAAGTATAATTTGACTAAGGAATCAGGCTTCAAATACCACTCCAAATGTAAGAAGATTTCACTAACTAGCTTATGTTTTATGGATAATCTCAGACTCCTAAGCAAGGCAAATGTCCACTCAGTATCTCTTTTGATGAGCACTCTTAATTCCTTCAAAGAGCTATCGGGATTGAATATTAAGATTCAAAAGAGCTACTTCATGATTTCAAAAAGTGTTATTCATCTATCAAATGCTTTGATAGTAGCTACTGTAATGGAATTAAAGGAACCTCCTCTCCTCTATTTAGGTATTCCAATCTCATCTAGAAGACTAAGGTATTGTGAATGAACTCCTCTAATTGAAAAATTCAGAAAAGATTGGGTTCATAGATAAATAAAGTCCTATACTATGGAGGGAATCTTCAGCTCTTAAAGTCGGTTATCTTATCAATGCAAAATTATTGGTGTTCTTATCTATTTCTTTCTAAGGGGCTTACAAAAACAATTGAAAGAATGATGAAACAGCTCCTATGGGAGAATAGGAATGGTGAAAATGGGAAAGAAAAAGTCAGCTGGAAGAATACCTACCAACTAAAAGAAGAAGGGAGATTAGGACTAGACTCAATAACCAAGAAGAACAGATTACTCATGACAAAGAGAATTTTAAAACCAGATGGCAAGAACCCTACTGGGCATTAAGACCCAAAGATAGTTATACTTGGTTCTTTAACCAAATTCTAAAAATGAAGGAGGAAGTGCAACATAATATCTCTTATTAAATAGGGTCTCGAGAAAGATTTTCCCTATGGTATGATAATTGGATTGGGCAAAGTGCATTATGTTAAAACCAGATGGCAAGAACCCTACTGGCAAGGTTTCTTATGAATACTAAGCTCAGAGGAATCATTACAAATGGAGGATGATCACTTTCAACAGATGAAATTAGACTTCTATCATTCCACTATTTAGAAGTCTTGAAGAAAAGGATACTTATTTATGAAAAGGGATTCCAATTTCTAAAATCACTCTTAAGGAGGCTAAGAAATTAAGTGAAGGGATATTTAACAAGGTGGAATGGTGCTTTATGGTTTGGAACAAGGTTCTTAAACCTAAAACTAGTTTTTTGCTTTGGCTTGTAATGTTGAACATGATCAGTACAATAGATAGGCTACAATTCTTGGCCACCTCAAAGATGTGCACTTTATGCAATCTAAAAGAGGAGACTAGAGACCATATTTTCTTTGAGTGTGATTACTCTAAAGAAATATGGGCTAAAGTCTCAAGAATTAATATGAGTGATCCAATATCGAACAAACTATATGACATACTAATAGAGTTACCCCATCTACCAGTGTCAAAATTTGACAGAGCAGTGATCCTAATTTAAGTGGCCACTTGCACTCAAGAAATTTGGAAAGAGAGGAACTATAGGAGGTTTGAACACAAGACCACCTCTCTACCCTCTATTACTGAGCTCATAATAGCTAGCGTAAGAGAACAACTGATTTTAAATCAGTTGAACTCCCATTGTAGTAGAGGAATAGCTCTCCAATGGAGAATCTAGCCCCTAATCCTAAATTGTACAGTAATGCATAATCAAAGTTCTTCCTACCTACGGTTCTAGCATGCTAGTTCTCATTCATCAAAGAAAACAAATGACAAAGCATGGAAGGAAGAGGAGCAAGGGACTCACAAGATGAGTGTAGAGAAGCTCCTCCTATCAGCTTTGACTTAGCTACCCTTATATCAGAATGATGAGTTATAATATGATCAAAAGAGCATTCAAAATAAGTTACCTACCTAGGAGAGACCCTCACAGAGTGCATCACTCACTCATTTGGTCGGCCATGCCAGGAAAATTAGGGCATAAGATCAGTTGCCCTAAAATGATAAAAATCGAAGAGATTCAAAGGAGGAGACTTACTTGGGTTATGATCCACGTAGATCGTACAAGAATGGAGAAGAAGAAAGGGACAACATAGAGCGCATCACTCACTCAGGTGATATGCCACGTTTGGAGATTTAGGGCATAAGATAAGTGCCCTCAATTGATAAAAACTGAAGAGCTTTAAATGAGGAGACTTACCTGGGTAAAGATCTATGGACAAAGGAAGGAGGAGAAGATCGCCATTTCTTCACCAACCCCAATCGAGAAGGTTCTGAACGCAGATGAGAAATATGAGAAAGAGGGAATTCATTATACCCAATTCGGATAGTCAAAACCTAAGTTGTTATGCGGAGTCATTTAGTGTTAAAACTTTTATTTGATGACTTGTTTATGCAGTAGATGTTAGATCTATCTAGTGCTCTAATGTACTAAAGAGTCCTTTACTGATCCCTTAAAAGTAATTTTTTTAAAAAAACTTCTTGTTTGAACAAATTAAATATATAAACAAATAAAATTGTTATGCACAGATAATTCAAAAATGTTGAAATTATACATTTATCATAAGATCATGAAATAAAATTTAATGTCGGGTTCTTAAAAAAAATTTCTTACTTTTATTTACTGACGGAATATAAGACCGTCACAAAATAACACTATATTTACCAATAGAAAACCTTAAACTATCGGTAAACTGTATGATATTTATTGACCGTTCTTCTTCTTCCGTTGGTAATCTTAAATCCCTTTGCGATTATCTGAACTCCGGTTTGCCAACCATTCTTCTTGTTTCCATCGGTAACTTTACTAACGGTAAAATCTTCCGTTGGTAAATTTTACTGACGGAAGAGGTGTTTCCGTCAGTATATTTAATCGACAGAAAGATTTATAAAATGTTCATCGTTAAATTTACCAGTAGCTGTATTATTGACCCTGCTGACCGTCGTTTTATTCCGTCGGTATTTATTTTTATCGACGAAAGTTTTCTGTTGGTAAATTACATATTTATTTTAGTGAGATATGCAAGTTTTAAGATTTTGCAAGTTGTGGATTATGGAAAAAAATTCGTAAGTGATTTTTGTTCGGTTACTAATATAAATATGTTTCAATCATACCACAATATTCACAATCGAAATTTTCTTGTACATCAAGTATAAACAAAATATTAAGATATATTAGAAATCTCTTCGGTAACTAAATCCAAATAAAAAATATGGCTTACCCAGGACCATATTATGTCTATATTATTTTCCTTATTCAGAGACAAAAAGGAAGAAAGCAAGAAAATAGGTCCATTACGACAAACAGTCCCATGGTAATGATGCCTTATATTTTGTGGCCAATACCAGAAAAATGTACGTATGGCTTACATTTTGGTTTATAGATTGGATTATTACAGCATATCGTGAAACAACGCAGAGAACTGATATTTTGTAAGTGTAAGTCGTGTACAAGTCGACTTGTTAATGTACCTCCCGGGATTTTCCTACATATATCACTTCAGGCCACAAAATGAAGACCATCCAGGGTTCTTTTCCTATTTCTCAAAGACCATGACCAGAAGGGTTTGATCTATTTATAATCAGATATAAGAGACTGGAAAAAAATATTTAATGCCATTTCTCGTCCCCAGTAGCTATGAGAAGTCGAAGTAGCAACCTTGGCTCAGCCAAAAAATGGACAGCAGCAAAACTGCATGACATTAGAAATATTGTCAGAAATGTGAAACCAATTGGAAATCAGAGAACCAGTTTCCATTCTTGTCGTAGTTGCAAGGAAAATATGAATTCTTGACTTGTTACGAACTTGTGGGATAGTTGAAATTTCTGCGAACAATCTCACTCACTCACTCTACTAAAGCTGAGGATTTAACATCATGAAATAGTTCAAGGTGATCGTTTTCTCACCTTGTCAATCATGGCAAGTAAAAAGACTGCGTATATCATAAAACTACCGAAGTCAAGCACCAACCTTTTGGCGGCGGGAAGATCTGTGCGGCTTTCTTCGATTGAGATGATAATTTGGTTGTGGTGTATTAGCAGGGTATATTACACACGTCTTTTCCTCTTTCACCCTGTTGAAGAGTTCAGTGAAAACTTCACCAGATCGGTGGTCTACTTCATCCCAAGATCCGAATTTGGGAACAGGTGATGATGCTCTAAGATGCTGCCACCCACATTAAAGTCAACAATTGTTAGATACTGTAGTTGAATGAATCAACCCTATCTTTAGAGCTTTATTTTTCAATCAAAGAACATAGATCAGTAATAGCTGTTGGCTGAAAGTTTCTCTCGTGTTTTTAAAAAAAAATCTTTTTTGTTTCTTTTCAATTATCATCTACTAAAAGAAATGACAAGTGAACTTACATTGTCAGTATCAGCTCGCGGACTGTTTCGTCTAGTCCTTCTCCTATGTCTCGCAAAAGACGAGTTGCTTGATTGCGATTTGCTTGGCGTAGAGAAGCTATTACTTCCACTAACACTCTTCGATTCTGGTTCTATTCTAATGCTCTTCGGCTTGCTTGGATTCTTTGGCCGATCGGAGTTACGTCTATTAACACCAGGTTCTTCTGATAATCTACTCCTGCGCTGGCGAGCACTCTTTGGCTGATCAGAAAGGTGTATCCTATGCGCATTTTGCGCTCTATAATCACCCTTGTTGTTGCCTATGTCAGCATAAGTTTTCTTGTGGCTGGGGTGAATAGGTGTTTGATTAAAAAAGCTATACTCAACTTCACGTTCTGTGCCTCTTCTCTCATACCCAAAGGCCTGAGGATTCTCCTCAGGATCATTTGGATTCCTCTTTGCACCCGATTTCTCTTTGCGTGCACTCTCAAAGAAAGCTGTGTAAGGTGTATTATCCTTTTCCCAGTTTCCAAATTTCGGGACATGGCAACGTTTCTGTTGCAAAAATCGTGTGAGAACTAAAGGGCAATAATAAAGATTGCATGCAGTTTCAGTCTAATATTGAAACTTGAAGAAAAAACTTGAAAATGTTTACATCAAGCAGATTAAAAACCCTTTAAAGCAGTCAATAACATCATGCACTGGGTAGAGAAAACTGAGAGAACAAAAAAAAAAAAGCTTTCTTTCACACGATGACTTACAGCCATTGAGCAGGTACGTAGTAAGTCTGAAGCTGAGTTTGTTCTCCTGGACAAAGGGAGAAGGAAGTAAGAACTGAAGTGGTTACGTGAATATAAAGCTCGTTTGGAAGATACAAGACACGACTCGGCGGATATACCTAGGCCTGAGACTCGATGGTTTCGATGCCTCAAATGCAAACTTCCAAAGCCGTCAGGAGAGCTTTGTATTTGTTGTTTTCATTGTTTGAGAAAACCCAAATGTTTGCATGATGACACAATCTCGATGACTTTTTAGGAACTAGTTATTTAGCGATTGAGAGAAACTAAGTAACCATAGTTAATTGGCAGTTGGTAAATAATTATTTATTAAAACTAATTAATTGATGTTGTTGATTAATATATCAAAAGTAACCTTTATACTATATAAATACAAAATATTTTGTCAATTTTGTAAAGTATATTAAAAAAAAGTTTTATAGAATTGATGATCTCAAGTCTTATATAATTAAATGTCATCTCATGCAATCGTTGCCAAGTACACAAATAAACTTCTCGCTTTCCTCGTTTGCTTCATTTAAATAATATTTTATCTGACGATTAATTCGTAAAATGTCTTACTTACATGAAATTTGAATTAATATTGTTTTTGTGTCCAGGTTCGCAGAATTAGAGGATTATGGTTTCATCGTGGTTGGTGGCTGTGGAGCCTTCAATTACGAGTAAATTTCGTCGGAAGGCGAAAATAATGCAAAAAAAACCCTACTTGTTTGATTTCCTCCGACAAACCAACAATAGAGAAGAGAACAAGTTATAACCTTTTGTTCACACTAACACCTTTTCCAACGGTCGCTCGGTCTCATTGAATCCTAGATCTAATAAGATTGTTACAGGAGAATCATCCAAAGCCCAAACTTAAGGTAAATAAAGAAGCCCAAGTCTGGCAAGCCCATGTTAGTACAGAACTCCAAAATATGATTATTACAATTTCTGCATTTTGTTAATTTGTTAGAGATTCTGCTAGCAATTCCGCTGGCGAGAAATAGATAGTTAGAGAAGTATAAAGATGCTGAAATTTCTACTATATAAGGAAATCAATTGTTGTAATAAGGATATCTTGATATATACAAAGGATAGCTTCTAAATACTCTCTATTTCCCGGTTTGTTTCAATAGCAGTCACCGAAATCTATTTCGTTAGCTAGATTTCTTGATTGTGATACGAATAACTGGGTTTTCAAGTTATAATCGGTATCAGAGCTCGTAAGTTCCTCAGTTCTCTAAAAAATCATCAATGACAATTACACGTTCCTAGGCGATGACACAAGGAGGCACTTAGTTGGAAATGGAAGCTATGATGGCAAATAAATTAGCTCCGACCCAATCAGAAGCTAAGGATATCAAGGCAAAAATTTCGCAAGTAAATGACAAATTAACTCGATTGGAGATGCTGTTGAGTGCTAAAGATGGTAGTAGAGGTGAAGTTCTTCGGGAGGAAGGAAAGAAGATTCTGGGAAGTCTCTGACGATGCAACCTGTCGACGATAGATTGGGTAATCAAATTTCTGATTATCAAACTTAGGCTTAGGTTGCTAAGATCTCTAAAGTTGAGTTTCCTCGCTTTGATGGTTCCAATCTTAAAGAATGGCTCTATAAATGTGAACAATTCTTTTCATTAAATGTTATACCACCTGAATCTAAAGTTAGGGTGGCTTCGATGCATTTAGATCATGTAGCTCTCTAATTACACATTAACTATATAAAGACTAGATTTAATATTTACCCTAACTGGTCTCAGTACATTAATGAACTGTCTTTTAGGTTTGATAAAGTGTATGATGATCCTTTAGCAGATTTGATTCTTATTAAGCATACTAGAATTGTTCAAGAGTATGTAGATGACTTTGAATTAACCTTAACCCCTTTAACTTTGCTTGAAGAACATACCTTAAGCATTTTCCTTGCTAGACTTGAAAATAGCACCCAAATGCATGTTCTTATGTTTTCACCAACCTCTATGGCCCAGGTTGCACACCTAGGCAAGTTACATGAAGCCTCAAATTTGACCACTAAAACTTTCTTCAAGCATTCCAATTAGTCTCCTTTTGTTACAACTAAACTTGTCTCCGTTATAACCCAAAATACTACCTTTGTTTTACCAAACTCGTCAACCAAACCAATACAAAACACGCAACTAGCCAAGCCACTGTTGTCTAAACCTCCGACCAATTTAAAACCAACTTTGATGAATGATAGAAATCGAAAGAACTGTGTATGTATTGCAGAGAACCATTCACTCCAGGGTACCATCTTAAACACAAAAAACTCATTTGTTTATCATGGAGATGGAAGATGAGGTGGAAAAGGAGAAAGATGAATAAAAAGAAATGCTTCAACACGAACCTATCCCATTTGAGGCACCACATCTTTCTTTTCATGTACTATATGGTGTTCTAGCTTTAATATTATGAGGGTTATGGGAATTCACAATTAGACCAAGCTAAAGAGTATGACTGATCCTAGAAGTTCTCATAATTTTCTAGATTTGGGATTAGCAAAGAAGTTGGGTTGCAAATTAGAATCGATACCTCCCATGACTGTTAAGGCAGCTGGCACTAAATTACAATCTCAATATATATAGAATAGAATTTGCAGCAAGTTACTTATTCTTCTGATGTGATTATTTTGTCATTAGATTTTTGTGATTTTGTTTTGGGAGTACAATGGTTAGTTACATTGGGTCCTATTGTTTGGGATGTTTTGCATATGACTATGGATTTTAAAGTAGTAGGTCAGAGAAGTGTATTAAGTGGTGCACAAAATAATGGTGTTAAGCTGGTTGGTAATGACTCTTTCAGGGATGCTGTTGGAAAAGGTGGATAATTGTGCTTCTTACAAGTTAGTAAGGTTGAAGAGGAAGCAGTAGTAGAGTTATATAGGCTGAGTCTTGAGATTGATTCCCTTGCTGAAACTTGTGATAAGCTAGAAAAGTTGTTAGCAGAATTTGATGACATTTTTAATGATCCTCAGTGTTGGACCTCGAACTTTCAGTGGAAATTAGAAATATTAAAATGAATTCAATGAGTGTTTTCGGATATGAATTGTGTTATAGATGTTATTGTGCTTA
>JANITW010000008.1:21948218-21980714 GCA_027564335.1 Erythroxylum williamsii | reverse complement strand
AGTGTGAAATGATGATAGAATTGCATATGAATAGTTCATGCTCATGAAAGACAAGTTTTCAAAATGTGCCATTTGGGTAATTGATTTTCAGTTCATGAATTACATGTTATGTGGCTTTGGTGTAGTCCACTTAAGAATGTCACGTGCATGTTAACCAAGTTAAGGCTTCTCCCGCCTGTCCGCTAGTGGCACGGAACTCCTTCATGGACTCCCTCATGTTTAAGCCTACGTAAAACCACTATGTGGGATTACGATAATGCCTCAAGTTTACGATTACACATGACCATTATGTGAAATTGTGTAGTTCGTCATGTTTATAGATCTACCCAAACCATTTCTAATCTGCTTATGTGTTCATGATTTGAGACAAGTTTGATGAATTCATGATTTATGATGTTTATGAATTGCTTGATAAGTTGTAAATTTGGGAAATATGTGTTACATGAATTTTCATTGTGAATTTTACAATCGAAATAAATATTTCAATGGTTTTTTCTTTTTTCTCAGTTATAAGCATGTTACCCACGAGCTTTAAGTTCACCTCTCCCATTCCGTCCCATCTTCAGGTGAGGAGCACGAGATCGAGTGATTGAGCATAAAGGCATTACTCCGGAATTAGCTTATTTTGCATTTTTAAGTTAGTTTTTGTAAAACAATGCTTTAGTCGCATTTTGAGAGATTATAGTTTTTGTTAAGTTTGTATTTTTGGATTATGATGTAAGTGGCTTGAAATGCCTACTAAAGCATTGTAGAACTCTTGTCTTTTGATGTTAATGAAATACATATGCATTATGTTTTGCTCATGATTCTCCAAGTCTTTATATTGTATTTTAATGCTTTTCATAAGGGTAGGAATTGTGTTCTGAATTCAAGGGAAAAACTGGATTTATATAGGTAGAAATAGACAAAGTTGTCTTCTATAAATTTGTGGCTTATCCTCTTAGATTTCTGACGCTATAAAGTATGCAAATTTTGGGTAAAGGAGTAAAGAGATATGAGCATTATAAGTGATGATGCTACATGAGAAGTATGAACATGACAGCTATGGTGAATGGTGAGAGTTTGTGTTCCTGATGAGTCATTTGAGTTGAGTTTTGGGGAATTAAATGCACCTAAATTGGTAATTGAATGTTTAAGGAGTGTTACTACTTTAGAAGAACTGAAATTGGGAAGATTATGAGTGAATATGATGTTAGAATGGATGTAGGAAGCATTGGAGGGGGTTTGGAGGGGTTTGGGAAACCCTTATATCCGTTTAACAGACTTAAGGTCCATTAAACAGACCTTCTTGGGTCAAAATGACCAATAGTATTTCCCATGTCTATTTAATGGACTTTAGGTCTATTTAACGAACCTTCTCGGGTGAAGAGCTCACACACACAGAGTGAGGAAGGGAGTAGTGCCTCTGCTAAAAACAAGCAAGCAAGAGCAGTGTCAGTGCAAGCCTCGATAGTAGGAGGCAATAGCAGGGTGGGAAGGAGTAGATACACAAATCCTCAATGTGAGCATTGTGGGAAATTACACAAAGGAAATTATTTAAAGTTACTTGGAGCACGCTTTCGATGCGAGGAGAAGGGACACATGATCAATGACTGTCCTCAGGTATCAAGGCAAAAGGGGTCGCAATTGCACGCCCCGAGGAGAACTGAAGTAGTGGGAACCCGGCTAGCTACTAAAGTGGGCAGTTCTGGAGCTGCAAGGAAGGCTATTCCTCCAGGAAGGCTAAGGAGCCAGGCACAGGCAAGGGTATTTTCCATGACAAGGGAGGAAGTTGTAGCTGCACCGGAAGTTGTCACAGGTATGGCTCACTTATTCAATTATGCAGTATATGTGTTGATTGACTCTGGCTCCACGCATTCATATGTTTATGCAAGCATGATTTTGCATGATGTTAAATTGGTGCCATTGGATAGTCCATTGATTGTTAGTACTCCCTTAGGGAGGAAGGTGATAATAAGTCAAGTGTATAGGGATTGTAAGCTTTTCATTAAGGGTGCTCAACTAGTAGTGGATTTGCTACCGTTGGAGTTAATGGGTGTAGATGTGATATTGGGAATGGATTCTATAGAGAAGTATCATACGAAGTTGGATTGTAGCCTTAAGGTGGTAGAATTTGATCTGGGAAATAGAGAGAAGGTGACTTTCCAAGGAGACAGGAGAATGTCATCGCCAAGACTTATTTCGGCTTTGATAGCTGACAGGATGATGGAAAAAGGGTGTAAAGCCTTCTTGGCACATGTCATGGACAGTGAGGGGAATGAAGGGAAGTTAGAGGATTTTCTAGTAGTGAGGGAGTTTCCAGATGTATTCCCAGTGGACTTACCTGGTTTGCCACTGGTGAGGGAAATCGAGTTTGCCATTGACTTGATTCCCAGAACCGCACCCATTTCTATACCACTGTATAAAATGGCTCCAGCAGAACTGAAGGAGCTTAAGGAACTGTTGGAGGAACTGTTAGAGAAGGAGTACATAAGGCCAAGTTCGTCACCATAGGGAGTACCGGTTCTATTTGTTAGGAAGAAGGATGGGACCTGGTAGATGTGTATTGATTATCGAAGACTCAACAAGGTGACTGTTAAGAACAAGTATCATTTACCCCGGATTAATGATCTGTTTGATCAGTTGCAGGGAGCAAGGGTCTTTTCAAAGATTGATCTCAAGTCAGGCTATCATCAGCTCAGAATCAGGGAGTCTAATGTAAGCAAGACAGCTTTCAGGATATGTTATGGGCATTACGAGTTTCTGGTCATGCCCTTCGGATTGACCAATGCTCCCGCTACATTCATGGATCTTATGAATAGAGTCTTCAAGGAGTATCTGGATTAGTTTGTCATAGTATTTATCGATGATATTCTGGTTTATTCCAAGAGTGAAGGGGAACATGAGGAACATCTCAGGAGAGTGTTGTAGATATTGAGAGAGAGAGGTAATAACTTATGTCTCGCAGCAGTTAAAGCCTTATGAACTGAATTACCCGACTCATGATCTAGAATTGGCAGTAGTAATTTTTGCCCTAAAGATTTGGAGACATTATTTGTATGGGGTGCAAACGAGGATTTTTA
Source organism: Erythroxylum williamsii (assembly GCA_027564335.1). Lineage (NCBI taxonomy): Eukaryota > Viridiplantae > Streptophyta > Magnoliopsida > Malpighiales > Erythroxylaceae > Erythroxylum > Erythroxylum williamsii. The sequence goes on along the minus strand of JANITW010000008.1, from coordinate 21,977,652 downwards.
CAGATTACAAAAGCCTTAAGTATTTGTTGATTCCAAAGGAACTGAATTTGAGACAGAGAAGGTGGTTAGAACTAATTAAGGATTATGATTTGTTAATTGAGTATCATCCAGGAAAGGAAAATGTAGTGGCGGATACCTTGAGTAGGAAATCATCAATAGCCCATATTCAGATAATTTATCTGTCATTATTGGAAGAGATAGCTAAGCTTAGGATAAGCTTGAAATAGGAGGAACCAAATTGTATTCTTGCTAATTTCAGAGTGAGAATGATACTCAGGGAGAGGGTTAAGGAGTTACAAGCACAAGATACAGAATTGAGCAAGCTCTGAGAAGAAATTCAGAACGGCAAGAAGTCTGAAGTGGTAGTGAGGGATGATGGACTCATGGTTGTTGGAAACAGACTCTGTATTCCGAATGTCAAGGAAGTGAAGGAGGAGATACTGGATGAGGCATACAATACGCCTTATGCCATGCAACCGAGTATCACCAGGATGTACAAAGATTTGAAAGAACATTTCTGGTGGAAAGACATGAAGAGAGATGTAGTAGAATAAGTGAGCAAGTTTCTTGTGTGTTAACAAGTCAAGGCTGAACACCAGGCACTTTCAGACAAGTTAAGGCCATTGTCCATTCCTGAATGGAAGTGGCAAAGAGTAACCATGGATTTCTTATGGGTTTGCCCAATACCAATAGGAAGTATGATGCCATATGGGTTATCGTGGATCATTTGACGAAGTCAGCCCATTTTCTGGCAATCAAACAAACTGATTCCCTGCATGTGCTAGCAAATAAGTGTATTGATGAGATAGTAAGATTACATAGGATTCCAGATTCTATAGTTTCTGATAGAGATCCTTGATTCACTTCGAGATTCTGGGGAAGCTTACAAAAGGCTATGGGAACCAAGTTAAATTTCAGTACAACTTTTCATCCCCAAACAGACGATCAATCAGAGAGGACCATTCGGAGCCTTGAGGGAATGCTCAGGGCATGTGTGATGGACTTCAAAGGAGCTTGGGATGAGCATTTGCCATTGGTCGAATTTGCTTATAATAATTCGTGCTACTTAAGCATTCACATGGCTCCTTATGAAGCACTGTATAGAAACTGATAGGACTAGCATTACTACAGATGACAGTGGACAAGGTTAATCTGGTTAAGCAATGGCTTAAGGCAGCACAGGATAGATTGAAGAGTTATGCTGACGTACACCAAAAGGAGATGGAGTATGAAGTTGGTGAAAAAGTCTTTCTTAAGACGTCTCCATGGAAAGGAGTCATGAGGTTTGGCAAGAAAGGCAAGTTGAGTCCGAGATATGTGGGTCCCTATAAAATTCTTGAGGGGATTGAACTACTAGCCTATAGGTGTGCATTGCCCCCCAGAATTGTCACAGATACATGATGTCTTCTATGTGTCCATGTTGAGGAGATATAGATCAGATCCCTCCCACATCATTCAGACCACTGAGGTTCAGCTGAGAGATGATCTAAGTTATAAGGAGAACCCAGTGGAGATCTTGGACACCAAGGAAAAGATCCTCAGGAACAAGGCAGTTCAACTAGTCAAAGTCTTGTGGAGAAACCATTATGTGGAAGACGCTACGTGGGAGCCCTTGGAGGCTATGAGGGAAAAGTATCCACACCTCTTCAACGATTCAAGTAAGAATTTTAAGGACAAAATTCTTTTAAGAGGGGGAGAAATGTTGACCTCGGAAACTTTTTTTATGATAAATAAGCATGATTAGATTATTTTGGAGTCTTGCTAGATTATTTTATGTTGGAATTAATTAGCATGCGTAGATTATATAACATAGGTTAAGGGAATTAAAGTGTTAAGGTGATAAGTTACATGAGGGGTAGTTTTGGAAGATCACTTAAGTGGGAAAGTTTTAAGGCATTAAAGGAGGGGCAAAATGGGAAGAGGGAATTGTTGACTTGAATTTTAGAAGCCAAAAATGTTTGTGAGGAATGAAATAAGAGTGAAATCAATAAAAAATAAGAAAGAAGGGAGAGAAGTGTCGTGGGTTGAGAGGAAAAAGGGAGTTGACCTAGGTTTCAACTTTTCTTAACCTTCAAGAGGGATTTTGAGAGTGATCAAGAAAGGAAAAAGGAAGAGAAAGGTTAAAGCTTCCATTAGAGCCAAGAAAATCATTGTTGGTGAAGATTCAAGATAAGCTGATGTTTAATCTTTTGAATTTTGGAAGGGGTTTTGGTTCAAAAAGCTTAAGAAATGCATGGGTTTAAGTATTCTAGGGTCAATTTTATGAATATGTTTATTTGGGTTGTTCAATTTGAATTCCTTTTGATTTGGGATTTTTGTCAATGTTGAAGAAAATCGAGAGAGGCAAGAGGAGCAAGAGAAGAGGCTTTTTGAACAAGGTTTTCGAGCAAGGAAATTAAGGTGGGTGAAATTTTTATTATTGAGTAAATAAGCTATTAAAGTTTCTTTCAAATAAATGGAATTAAATGATTTCCAACTACCTTGAAAATGTACATTTATTGTTCTTTAAAATGGGTTTAGAGTGTGTCATATGTTTTTTGTATATGAATTTTGTGAATGAATTTTGAGTGCTATGAGAATGATTTCAAATTGCCCCATAATTGTTGTATTTGTGGCTTTTGGATGATTTGAGAAATGGTTATATGATTGGTATGGGATTTTGGTTGATGAAGTGTGAAATGATGATAGAATTGTATATGAATAGTTCATGCTCATGAAAAGCAAGTTTTTAAAATGTGCCATTTAGGCAATTATTTTTCAGTTCATGAATTACATGTTATGTGGATTTGGTGTAATCCACTCAAGAATGTCATGTGCACGTTGACCAAGTTAAGGCTTCTCCCGCCTGCCCGCTAGTAGCACGGAGCTCCTTTATGGATTCCCTCAAGTTTACACCTACACAAAACTACTATGTGGGATTGCGATAGTACCTCAAGTTTACGACTACACAGGACCGCTATGTGGAATTGTGTAGTTTGTCATATTTATGGATTTACCCAAACCATTTCTGATGTGCTTATATGTTTACGATTTGAGACAAGTTTAATGAATTCATGATTTATGATGTTTATGAATTGCTTGATAAGTTGTTAATTTGGGCAATATGTGTTACATGGATTTTCAATGTGAATTTTACAATTGAAATAAATATTCCAATAGTTTTTGCTTGTTTCTCGGTTATAAGCACATTACCCACAAGCTTTAAGCTCACCCCCTCCCATTCCGTCCCATCTTCAGGTGAGGAGCACGAGATCGAGTGATTGAGCAGAAAGGCATTACTCCGGAATTGGCCTATTTTGTATTTGAAGTTAGTTTTTGTAAAAACAATGCTTTAGTCGCATTTTGAGCAATTCTAGTTTTTGTAAAATTTGTATTTTTGGATTATGGTGTAAGTGGCTTGAAATGCCCACTAAAGTGTTGTAGAACTCTTGTCTTATGATGTTAATGAAATACATATGCATTATGTTTTTCTCATGATTCTCCAAGCCTTTATATTATATTTTAAAGTTTTCATAGGGGTAAGAATTGTGTTCTAAATTCAAGGAAAAAACTGGATGTATCTAGGTAGAAATAGACAAAGTTGTCTTCTAAATATTTGTGGCTTATCCTCTTAGCTTTCTGACGCTATAAAGTATGTAAATTTTGGGTATGGGAGTTAAAAGATATGAGCATTATAAGTGATGATGTTGCATGGGAAGTATGAACATGACAACTATGGTGAATGATAAGAGTTTGTGTTTGTGATGAGTCATTTGAGTTGAGTTTTGGGGAGTTAAATGCACCTAAATTGGTAATTTAATGTTTAAGGAATGTTATTGCTTTAGAAGAAGTAAATTTAGGAAAATTAGGAGTGAACATAATGTTAGAATGGATGTAGGAAACATTGGAGGAGCTTTCGAGGGGTTTGGAAAACCCCCTTGTCCATTTAACAGACTTTAGGTCCATTAAACGGACCTTCTCTGGTAAAAAATGACTTCCAAGCTAGTCTATACCCTCTAAATGGTAGAATCTCGCTTTGTGGTCTCATGAAAGTTGTAGATCTATAAGTGTTCTTTCAAATGGTCTAAGAATGGCCTCAATCCAAGCTTTATAGAGAAAGTCATGCTAATTCTCCCAAGATAGGTACAATATGATTGAGGATATAAACAAGTTTGAATCTTTTGGCCATAACTTCATCTTCTGACCTCCAAATGAAGTGATGTTTAAAGCAATAGCTTCCTAACACATGTATCTATCTCTCCACAAAATTTGGGAGTGATTTGAGAAAGTTTGATGGAGAGAAAGTGAGGGGTCGGTTTGGAGAGCATGACTGGGGTATGAATATACTTCAATTTTTTAAGCATAACTTCTTCTATAGAGTTCCCATTAAGATAGTTCTTGCTTCAAATTAAATTAGAGATTTGGAGCTACAATTGTTTTGAAGAATTCAATTACGATTTTGGTGATTGACTGGTGTGGGCACACCATTCTTGTGGGATATGGCTAATACGTGTTAATGGAAATAACCCTTCAAGGTAATATGCACTCTCAAGTCTTATGGTGACTCCGAACGTTAGGCTCTAAAAACTGGGTCCAACAGAAAGTGTAACCCTATAGTACCATTAAAGTTGAGGGTAGGGATAAGAAGCCCATTGATAATTAAGGGGTAACGATTGAAGTCATACTTTAAGAGTAATAGTTTACAACACCTTACATAATTTCATTTAAGGAGTGCTCCACTTAGTGACCATATATAGCTATATACATTGAATTTGGTGCTTATTGAGAGGTAACCAATGTTTTGACTCTGGCTTTTTTTTACTTTAGTTTCTTAGTTCTTGTTTTTCTATATATGCTTATTTAATCTCTTTTAAAGGTATAAACTTTATCTTACTAACCTTACATGAACCTATCTCTACCTTTAACTATCTTTTATGATTTCTTTTATTATATTACTACATCATAGATTCAAGGGTATTTTGATGTTCTTTCTGTTGGATCTTGATACGATCCACCAATTTGTACTTCTCAGTTTGTAGTAACAAAGCCTCTTTATTATTAAGAGAGTACTAGTTATTCCAACTTCCCTCTTTTCTCTTATTTGTCTAGATTTTTGTTCTTTTTATATGTCATATGCATTAGGAACAATGCACAACTCCAGCGTAGGGGAGGAAATTAATTTGCTATATTTATTAATTTTGTTATAATTATCTTATATAGGGAATAATTCTAGGAATATTTTTAACTTTGAAAGAATACTAATCAAGATAATTTATTATAACTTTGATTTTTAATATTATTTGATTTGTTTAAGTAAATGGTCATAAGTATTAATAGTTAAGTTAATTTTAATTTACTTAATTAATTCTGAAACAGGATACTTGATTTTTTACTAAGATACTTTTGTATAATTTAGACACACAATTGAAATAGAAGTGAATTCTTTTCAAGCATTTTCAACAACCTACAAAATAAGGAAAAAAAGTTGAATTAGTAAGCAATCACATTATATTGATACATATGTAATTCCAACTGAGAACCAATGCCAAAACAATTCTCGCAGTTTCAAAACAAGCAATAAGAGAAAAAATCTCTTCAAAATCTATACCTTGTTATTGTAAGAATCCCTTTGCTATAAGGTGAGCTTTATGCTTTTGCTGACTTTAAACCAACTAAAAAGGTTAAATTTAAAGAGTGATGCTAGTAACAGTTAGAAAGGTATCTAATTAAGTAATTGAGAGTATTCATGATTAGGTGTTTACTCTCATGTTAAAAGGTTAAGTGACTTGTCAAATAATTCTTAAAATGCTTCTATGTTATTTTAAAGTGATAGTTTTACTTTTCTTTCAATAAAGTTTATGAAAATGTTTAAAAGCTAAAGCACCTTTCTTATGTACTTTTACTTTATGGATTATGTTTTTATAGATTGAGTTAAAGTTTGAAGGATTATGAAGTTAAATTAGGTTGATTTATGATTTAATCTAAGTAGCTAAAACCCTAGCAAATTAAAGAACTTTACAGTTGAGTAAAAAATTGAGAGTCTTGATTGATCAAAGTGATTTTTTAAATTCCTTTCCCAAGTTGCCACCTATTTAAGTTAAGAGTGATGAAATAATTTGTTTGATAATAAGTAAATGATCAAGAACGACTAATTTGATAAGGACTAATTAGATTATATTTTTGGCAACTAATTTAAACGCATTTTACTTATGTCTTGATAGTTTTTTTTTCAGGAATTAGTATTCACTTTTGCTTATAATTGTTTTCAAGCCTTATTTTTATTCCCTAAATAAAGAAGGAATGAATTGGGGAAGATTTGAGTCAAGTTAGAGCAATTTTGACACAATTTTAGGCTAAGGACTTAAAACATAACACCAATAGGGACCCATGTTTTACAATACGGGTCAAATAAGAACCTGTATTCCACCCATATTCTACCCTAGTGCATTTAAACTTATTGTATGAAGAAATACAGGTCAAATAGGGGCCCATATTCAACAATACAACCTAAACACAATTCCTTGTTCCTGCCTTCAAGACTTGTGTTTTCAAGATCAACACTTAAATGACACTAGCCAAATACAGGTCTATAATTTAAACCTATATTGGTGGTGATTAGTTACAAAAAATCTAGTTTTTGGCCGGATGGAGTTGTTAGAAACCATGGGAACAACATAGATGTATGTTGGTCATGTTGTTCAAAATTTTAAAGATATTTTGGTTATAAAAAGGATAGACAAGAATATGGATTACAAGATTGATTTTTAGACTTTCCTAACACCAAGGAGAGTTTAGGTGTAAGATTGAGGGAAGATTCATCATAACTTGGAAACAACTTGTGGAAATTTCTTCTAGCCTTTTCTTCTTTACTTTTTGTTATGATAAGATTACTTTTTTCATTTTAATTATATTATGTTTAATAATACCTAGTTAGGATTAGGGATATAACTTATGTTGGAATTTTCAATTATTAATGCAAGATTAGTTATATTTAAGTTGAATTTATTCTTTTTAAGCTTAGTTCTTGAATTAATGCTTGGACTTTATAGATTTGATATTTAAGATTATATGAAGTATTGAAAGTAGAAGTATTATCTATGCCCTGGGAGAATAAACGCATTAGATTTAGTTATAAAGATATCATAAATTATTGTGATAACTAATAGATTAACTATTATTAATGAATTTGATTAAGTTAATTATGCACTGATAGGTGGTAATTATTTAATTGGTTATACTTGTGTAACCTTGAGAGAGAATATAGATCATCATCATCACATCCAGTCTGAAGTCCCGCATTGAAATGGGGTCTGGGGAGGTCTGATAGTACACAACCTTATCCTTACAAAGTAGAGAAGCTGTTTCCGGTAAACCTACATGTAAATGTGACAGAAAAAATAGTGATGCAGGTTAACAGAAAAAATAAGTAAAAGAAAGTAAAAATAATAAATCACAAATAATAATAATAATATGAAAAAATAATTAATACAAATAATAAAGATACAAATACAAAATACTAATAATCAACTAATAATAATAATAATGATGATAAATCTGAGAGAGAATATAGATCATCATCATCATCACCTAGTCCGAAATCTCGCAATGAAATGGAGTCTGGAGAAGTCCGATAGTACGCAGCCTTACCCCTACATAGTACAGAAGTTGTTTCTGGTTAACCCACATACAAATGAGACAATATAAGCATGATGCAAGTTACAAAAAAAAAGTCCAACCCGCCTTGTCATGCAGTAAGTAAGATGACCTCCCTCAAAGACCCTAGTGAAATGCCCTCCACTGGCCCCCCGCCCCCCGCCCCCCCCCCCCCTCCCCCCGCACCTGTTTTGCAATTTGCGCAATGTGACACATTATCTCCTAGTGACTGTCAAACTGATTTGGGTAACTGGAGCGATTAATCCTTTACCCTGATCCGAGCGCACCAAACTTTTCTATTTCTAATTACTACCTTACTAAGGGCCAACTCTGACATATCCTCCTTGATTACTTCCCGCCAGTTCTTGTAAGGCCTCCCTCTCCTCCTCTTATATTCACTAAGTGTTATTCCCTCGTAGCTTCGAATCGGGACCTAGAAGGGCCTTCTTTGCACATGCCTGTATCACTGAAGCCTAGATATTTTAAGTTAATCTTTATTTTAACCTTGATAATTAATCTTGCTTGATAGTTGAAATTTATCATAAGTAAATCCCAAAGCCCTAACATTTTGATTTCATAGATTTCTTTTTATTAGTTAATCACCTTACTTCAGTTAGTTTCGTAATTTAATTATTTTTATAAAAATCATTTAATTTAATTTCGTTGCTTGCTAAGATCAATAAACTTAGTAAATGAATTAGTCTTCAAGGGAATGATAACTTTTAATACTTCATGTTTTAATTTACTACAGTTGATTATATGAAGATGTATATTTAGGGTGATGTGATATTTAAGCAAATGATTTAGTGTAAGTGAGAGATTGTAGATTTATATTTTACATCTATTCAATTGGTTATATATCTAAGATATAATAAATTAAAAACATTCTTTTTTCATGCAAGTTTGTTTAATTATTAACTTACAAGATAAAGTCTATGAGATAAATATAATTAATAAATAAAATCAGTATAAGATTATGATTACGAGGTTCATATTGTATTTAGGTATTAATTAACCCTAAATTGGTCATATCTATGAGATAAATATAATTAATAAATAAAATCAGTACAAGATTATTATGAGGTTCATATTGTATTTAGGTATTAATTAACCCTAAATTGTTCATATTTATAAGATAAACATAATTAATAAATAAAATCATTATGAGATTATGATTACGAGGTTCATATTGTGTTTAGGTATTAATTAACCCTAAATGGTTCATAGTAATTGCTATATTAAGACTGGACATTAACAAAATGAAAATGCTAGTATATGTTATGGTTCTTATGAAAAAAAAAACAGTCAATATCAATATTATAGTATAAAGATACTTAAACAAACATATTAATTCTTATTTGAGAACAAATTCACTAAATAACCATTTGACTATTGAACATTACTTTTATGTCCATAGAAATGCTAATTGTGATGATTATATAAATGATCATTTTACTTGAGATCTTCAAATTATCTCATATAAGGATTATTATATTTTGATATTACTTAAGACCATTTCTAGTCAACGGTAGCTTGATTGGTAGTAATAAGATATAACATGAATTATATGAAGATAGTTGAGTGAATAATATAAGATTTATCTCCCAAAAGCAACAAGAGAGAATGTTACATTATTCTCAATTAGTATTTATTTGACAAGCCTTTGGCTAAGGTTAATGATGTTTTAAAAATGATTTTCAAATGTAATTAAAAATAAGTTACTAATGATTAAAAAGTAACATAATTGGAGTTAGATAAAGCAGACATTAATTTTATATTTTGTCTAACCATAATATTTTATGATGAAAGAATTGAATTATATAAAAAAAATTACGTACAGAAAGATTAGTCAAAATCCATTTGACATTTTTTTGAAAAGTTAAATAATGAATTAACTTAATAAAGAAAGTTTAATATAGGAGGCCATATTATGTAAATATCTTGACCTAAAGACATAAAACAACAACTGCTAATTAAAGAATAAGCTAGACAACTGTTGATAAAAAGCTAGGAAATTGCCCTCTAATGCCTTATAAGTTAATCTAATAGTGCTTTACTAGAGGGAGGGCTATAATTATGAATTTATACTTACTTGTTGTTGCTTCTCTACGAACCTTATTGGTTGTCCATAAAATAATGAGCATGGAAATCCTTCACCCTAAATCCAAATTGATCGTACAAGCTAAAGTTAGTCTACCATTATAACTTTTCATCTTTTAGTTGACAAATAATTATTGTTTAATCCACTAAATAAGCTTGAATAGAATATGTTTCTTGTACTTTTTAGCTTCTTTGAAGCATCTCTCATTTCTTTCCTTTCAGAGCTTGTATAAGAATGATCTAAATTCTATCACAAACACTACCTTGTTCTCTTTTCAAATGTGCTTGTCAGAAAGCAACCAATTTAGCATTTTTCATAATTCACTCTAGATATCTTTAAATAGCATAAGTCTTGCATCTCTTTCTAGATGTAATAGTAGAATTTGAATATGAAGAATAGGTTCTCAAAAATTTTTGGAATCTCTTTGCATAATAAGAAAATCCTAGACATATTGAGCAAGTTCGATCTGTCCAGAGTTGGTAATCTATTTCCCTTCATCGACCACAAGATCATTACTCTCTAGATTAGGATAATATTTGGGAACTATATAATTAAGTTCAACTGAAAAATTCCTCCACCGAATGACATTTATCAGAACATTCACTTTAGATTTTCTAGGAATTCTTTCCATTAGTTGATGCATTAACTTAGATTTGTTAAGAGGGCCAACTTCACTCTAATTATCAAAGAACAAGGAAGCCAATTCATTATTTCCCACCTTACATTTGACAAAAACTTACAACCTAGTCTTCAAATTTAGTAATTAAGAAAAGAATCATAAGAAATATGGTTTGATTTGAATCTCCCATCACATTTTTCTTTTTAAAAATAGGTATGAATCCACTTAACTCATATTGAGTCCTTAATATCCAATGGTCTCTATAGTCTCTTTCTTATAAAAACCTTGTTTTAAATTAATTCGTAACCCTCCTCCTTCCTTGGTTTATAGGCCTTATCCTAGTTAACTTTAGAATGACCCCTTTTAGTATAATCCCCAGCCCAGAGGAACCTCCTCCTCATCCTTTCTATAGATTTAGCTATGCATTTAAAAAGAAGTATATAGGCAACCAATAGATAGTGAGTGAGTTAATCACTAATTTCACTAGTTAATGCCTCTTGACAAAAGAGAGAGCTTTATTACACCAAAACTTAGTCTTTTTTAGATCTTCTCTATCAATGGCAAGCATTCCCTCATATGTATTTTTTATTGGAAATAGGTAATACAAGATAAGTGAATGGTGGTTACTTAATATACAAACCAAAAATTATAGATAGTCATACTACAATTTAGTAAGAACCATTAGAAACAAATAAATTACTTTTAATTTTGTTAATGGTTAAACAAAATATTTCTTGAATGCATAAAGAGAACCCATAATGACATTAATAGATATATTATAAGCTTTTAATAATAGGACAAGATCATCAACAAAAGAGAGGCTAAAGAATTCCAACTTTTTAAATTTGCTATGATGTTTAAAACTAGGATCCCTTAAGATATTAAATATCACCAATCTTGTAAAGGCTTCTATATATTAGATAAATAGGTAGGGTGAAAAATAGTTTATACAACTCCATTAATCCCCTCCACCTTCAAAGGTTTAGTTGGCTCACCATTAATCAAAACATTAAAGGAAGTTGTGGGAATATAAAGTGTAATCCTATTTCTAAATTTGTCAGCAAAGTCGAACACCTTAAGTAAATACAGTATGAAATCCCAACAAACTAAATGATATGCCTTAAGGAAATCAATTTTATGGCACTTAGTTTTGGAGAATTTCTCCTAATAGTAGCCTTTGAACAATTCTTAAGCAATAAAAACATTGTATCCAATCTATTTATCTCTCATAAATGCTCCTTAAGTGTCATTGATTCTTAACTTCCACGTAGTCTTAATCCTTATAGCTTCCCTCTCTCGAAGAACTCTAAGATCGCATAAGTTACCAAATCCTTGATTAGTGGCCAAACATTTCAGAAAAAAAAAATCCATTTAACCCATTCGGACTCATGGCCTTGTCTAAATTCATTTCAAGGACAAGTCTTTCTACATCTTGAACCTTAAAAGAGCAATTTAGTAATTCAATTTCATCCTTTAAGAATTAATTATTGATGAAGGAGCTTAGTATATGCATAGAGAAGCTAGTTATAGAGTGAGTAGTTAAGTAATTTGTTAAGAACAAAAAGGCTTCTCTCTTAAGATTCTCTTGAGTAGTAACTAACTCACTATTACACTTGATTAGGAAACTTACCCTATTATTATTCCTTCTTTCTATTATGGATTTAAGGAAAAAAATCGAATTTTTATCTCCATCTTTGAGCTAGTGAACTTAAGCTCTTTATTTGATTAAGGAGTTGTGGTCAAGAACAAACTTGGTATAGGAGGATAAAGTTGACTTCTCCACCTCTAAAAATTGGGGATCACCTAGAGAATTATAAACCTCTTCATGAGCCTTTAGTAAATTCTATTTAGTAGTAGGGATATTCAAATAAGTGTTTGCATTCCTTTTTTAATTCAACTTCTTCGAATCCTTTATAATTAGTTTCAATGTTTTGACAAAGAGAAAAGCTTTATGCTTATAAATGATCTATGGCATCCTTATGAGAATATTCTTATTAAAAACCTCATCCTTAGTTACGAAAATGTTGAATCTAAAAAGGGACTTCCTTCTATTACTCTAAAAACATTTGGGGAATAATTATAGAAGAATGATCACAGAATATAGGATTCATAAAGACTACTTTACTTTTAGGGAATCTTGACATCCAATCACCATTCATAAAGGCCCTATCAAGCTTCTTTTGAATGTGCCATTTCAAGCTTTGCTTATTATTTCATACGAAGAATCATTTCTCAATGTTCAAATTAGTAACTTCTAACCTCTCAACACAATCTTTGAAATCACTTTTAAAAAATTCCTCAAGTAAACATTACCTTTTTTACTTTTGAGTTTAAAAAGGTGCTATTAAAATTTGCAAATATTATCCAAGAGTCAAGTTTTGTGGATTTTATATCAATAAGATTTCCTAAAAAACATATCTTTGAAAGACATAATTAGAACTATAAATAAAAAGAGATACAATCATTAAATATTCTTGGAGAAAACAAGCTAAAAGATACATCAATTGACAGTAGCTTGCAATATATTAACCTTTATTAGCCTATAATAAAAAAATTGCTATTTTGCTACAATAATGATGTTGATGGTTAGATAAAAAGTACTAATGGTTACCTAAAAGCATCAAATTAAAAAGGCTTGGTTAGTCATCTAAAAGCTTCAAATTCAAAAAGCTCTCTTGATTAAGCTTTATTTCTAACATACCACTAATAACAAGTTTATTTTCCAAAGCTAAATCCCTAAAGGCTTGTTTTTTTGTGACAATTAATTCCCATCACATTCCACAATGCTATGGACATCAAGTGTGGTTTTCAGGTTTTGTGATTTAGATCCCTTAGATCTATTCTTTGTCCCTGACCTTCTACTCTTGACAATCCTGAACTCTTCTTTATTTGGCTTGTCATTATTCAAAGCATGTGTCGAGAAGGAATTGGAATGTAATAATATCGATTCATACAAATATAGAAGAAGAGGTTCTCTATTTATTCAAACATGTACCTATCAAATAAGGATAGCGAAAGAGGAAAAAATCGAAGATTTCATATTAGTAAGGTTTATAAGGTCTTTCTCTTGTACTCTCTGTTGAGCCTCATCTACTTTATCTTTCTTTTTTTGTAACTCTCCTTTCCTGTTCAAATTCTAAGTAACATCATTTCCATCAAGACCAATCATTTCCTTTCCTCCGTCTTGCTATTTCCTACTATTTGATTGTTATCATTAATTAGTTCAATTACTTTTATGTCTTTAGGATCTTCCATTGCCACTTTATGCTTTTCCCTAGTATTTGAATGTTGATTGTCCATATATTAACTCTCAAGATCTATAAGCTCATCATAATCTTCCTAAGAAATCTTCTCCAATGGCTTAAGCCCTTTATTGACCAATACGCTAAAAGAACATTATCTGTTATGGAGAGCTTTCCTAAACCTCTAGATCTATTAGGAGTCGCTCAAGACTTAAGGCTTTTTTTACTACAGTAAGTGTCATTGTCTATGTTTTTGTTTTTGGATCATAGATATTCTGTTTTCTGTGTGAAGGAAGGAGGGAGGTTTGTTTGGAATAACCTTTTGATTGTGTTTTCGCATAAAGGACGTTCCTTTTTTATAACTCATCTTTGCCTTTGTTGCATATGCATTTCAAAAAGCTTGCTTTGCTTTTGTTGATGTTGGTTTTGATTTAGATCTATTTTAGTTGTCTGGAGATTGATGTGTTGGAGCTTGAGGTCAGGAATATTGAGTTTTGTCGCTATTTAACTGGAGGGTTTCAGTTTGTCACTATTATATCTTAGATCTGGTTTGTTTATGTTGCTATTTTGTTTTCAATGGTAGATCTGATTTTATAATGTTACCATTAAGGTTGAGATCTACTATGTCTTACTGGTTTATTTCTAAAAGTGTGTCATTGTGTTCCATGTTGCTAATTGTTTTTAACTTAAAGAGTATAAAATGCTTGTCTTTACATAGTGGATCCAAATATTGGTGGATTCAAATATTGGAGCTGCTTTGTATGAATCAGATGACATAATAATATATTTGGTTGGGAAATATGGTGATGAAAGCATTCCTCTCATGCTATCACATGGTCCTCTAACGGTTTGTATATAAATCTTATGCTATTCTTCTTGGGGTTTTAATACCCATAAATGTATTTTAGTTGATACTCGACACCAAAACTGATGAAGTTAAAGCGCTTGAAAAATTTTTGGTATTGTTTGGAAGAAGAGAGAAAGGTTAGCCAAGCTATGCGATGCTTCTTCAGCCACCAGTTATCCAAATTTTCCAGTCCAAGAATGGCCTTGCGCAAGATTGACGCACACAACTTAAATAAAGCAAAACTTTGCAACATATAAAGTATATTTATCCTATAAATTTTTTGAAACTTTGTTTTCTAAACTTACATCTTCTAATGAAGATATGTAATTTTTTTAAGCTATTATTTTTTAGAAGTTTAAATTCTTTTTTATTTTATTCAAAAAAAATTTTAAAATTTTATTTATTTTTCATTTTTTACCTACATCATCCTTTTATTGTCACATTTGTATGTGAATCTACCGGAAACAATCTCTCTATTATATAAGAGAGAGACTGAGAATTATCAACTTCCCTAGACCTTACTTTATTCTGAAACTTCGGATTGAGTATGATGTTCGTGATGACGACTCTAAAAGAACATTATGGATATTACTCTATATCCATCAAGCTAATAACCATGACAGAAAATGGGCCATTTGAAACAGTGAATACAAACTGGTCAAAATATTCTATCAACATGGCCAATTCATTTGGTTTAGTTATATCATTTTTGGTTCCGCTGACTCTAAACGCTCCCCATACTAGTCTTTCTGGATGTAACATCAACTCTTGGCCATCACGTTGTTGATAACAGTTATATCAGATTCTGTACAGCCACTTTGTAATCACCTTATAACCTCTGAACCTAGCACGATGGTAGTCTCAAGTCGTCGGATTCACTAACTCTCTTGGTGTTTGTTTTCCATCTTTGATCTCTTTTCCATCAATTGACTCGGCCTGCTTTTCTCCACCAGCTTCATTGTTTTCTTTTTCTTCGGTCTCACAATCAGAAGACTTCTCAGGAGGTGAAGTATCCGACGCTACCAAATCATCATTTTCTATACCTTGACTAAGTTTCTTACGCATATGGTCCTCCCATACATTATCTTCAATCAATCCCTCCCTACCAACTTTAGGATCATGGGCAGATTGTTGATCAACATTATCTCCTGGGTTTTCCACTCCTTGTTTATAATCCTCCGCAGGGTTCACTTGAATTGATCCTGCCGTATCTTCAACTGATTGAAGATCACAAGAGCTCCTTGTGTTAACTTGATTCAACACTCCATCATTTTCTCTCATTATAATCTCTTGATCTGGCACTCCTTCCTCTTCTAACTTCTGATGGTTAATAAATTGTTCAGTGGCATCATCCGACGTTTGAATGTCGTGGTCTCTAGGGCTATCAGAGCAGGATTCTGCTTCAGCAGACCCCTGACGATCTGCATCATTTCCATCATTCCCGGAGCTGCTAGCCTGGGAAGTATTCAGTTCACTACTTTCACCTTTCATTTCCAGAACAAGTGTCTCATCCAGGCTAGGTTCTTCTACAACAATCTCAACCTTTGAATCAGTTTCAGCTGCACTATCAGCAGCAGGGAAAGACTGGAAAGCATCCCAATCATCATCCTCTTGGTCGTCTTTCATGCTGTCCTGTTCACTATGAGCAGTTGATGGATGAGAAGATTTGTCTCTACTTCCCTCTCCAGGCAGTAATGAGATAGGCAATGGATGGGAATCCTTTGGCACTGGTAATTTTATTTGAAATGATACAGGTTTAATGTGCATTGCATTCTGGTCCTGTGCTACGGAGGCACGTATCACACCCTGAAAGCATTGAATATGGTGTTAAAAATGAAAATTGTTTTATAAGCACCATGCTAATTTATTCAATTCAGAATGGCAGCCGCAAAATGAAAAAACTTGTGGATGGTTCAGTAGACATACCATGCAGATAAAAATAGATGCATAAGAGGATTTAGTTGATAAAAAATAAGGTTGAGAACCGAAAAACTGCTAAACAACAATAAGCAACAAAAAGTATGTTTTTGAAGGCATAACACACATTAGGAAAACCGATCTCGTAGCCTATTATTACATCTTTGCTGGAATTTTATTGCCTACCCCTTAGTAAAACTTACCCCAAAAAAATATTCTGAAAGCAACCTATGGAATTTGCTATGAATATAGGTTTTTGTTTTTGGTAACATACATATATACAAAAGCTAAGCACATGATTTAGCTTAGGCAGTATTTCTCCAACCTCTCTTTTACAGTAGCAGAAATTATGAAACCCATGATTCTTCATACGACAACAATAGATTGGTGAAGAACAAGAAATCAAAATTATTTTTCTTCTTTGGACAACAGCAATTTGTTAAATGAATGCCAGTATTCAATAACTTACAAGAAAGCAGAAGCAGATACAATTCTGATTACAACTACCTATAGGAAAGGGGAAAGCTAGAAAAAGAAAAATAACAAAGGAACCACCTGAAGTTGCTGTCTATGTTCAACCGGCATTGATAACAAGACATCCTTGAAGATGGATGCTGATGAAGGAACTTGAGCGAGATGAGAAACAAGTGTTATAGCAGTAGTTCTTAGATCGTTAACCTCCTGTCATCCAAATGTGCGGTAATACTATTTAGGAGAAAAAAGCAGATGATCTATTCTTTAAATATATTTTTTCCTGCAAAAATTTTCAGCATCATACAAGGGATTAGTAATGGTTTGAAACCTGAGAAGAATCATCTTTTGATGCTGAGAAAACCATGATTATAGCTTTTAGAAGCAGATCCATAAAGCCTTCCTGGCATTCACTAGCTTTTGGAAATGATTGGAGGAGTGCTAAGAGTCTCAAACACTCCCCAACGACAGCCACACATTGTCTATTAACAGGTTTCTGCTGTAAGTAAGACAGGAGAGAAGTTTAAGATCAACAAACTTTCAAGTTCACAAGTGTCAAACTCAACAAGGGATGAAACAAAAACCTTAAGCATGCTCTGGATTATTTCTAGAATTTGCGGGATGAGCTCTCCACTAAATAATACCACATAATTTTTATCTTCTAACTTAGAACTTCTCTGCACCACAATTTTAAGCACTTGCAATCCAATTGCTTGAACCTGTGCTTACAAACTTCAGCATGCTTCAAAGCTTGCAACAAATAAAAATGTGTAGATAATTCAAGATATGGTTACCTGCAGATTTCTATCATCCAAAACTGTTTGAAAACAGGCGGAACAATAATTGAACGCAGCAAGCCAGATGGGATTACCCTCTTGAAAACAATCAATTTCATAAGCTAGCTTTGCAAAGAAGACAACTTGTTCAAGAGAGAAAGAAAGCTTTAATTGTAGAAGTTTGCGCAAGTCAGTTCTTTTACTCTCCAGAAGCGACATGCCTTTCATGCAATCCTTCATCAGATCAGAAATGGTATTGAGGCAAGTCCCAATGGTTACTGAAAGATAATGAACTGCATCATCACCATGCTTGAAAGAATCTGCAACACCATATCAATTCAACTTTATATAAATAATGTAATTGAAACTGCATACATATGTGCACCTCTTTCAGGTGGATTTAATTTATCTGCTTTCCTGGTTGTAATAAAAATTCAAACCAAAAGGCAATCATGAAAACAGCTGCATGTGTCCAACCGAAGCCAAACATCTACTTGAGAAACAATCGAGGAATGCAAATCCCAAAATTGTTAATACACTCAATTAACAACAAACCATATTTAACGAAAAAATTTCCACTTCAAGTACAAATTTTTTGTTTAATATAAAACTGAGCATGAAAAGACAACATAAGGGAAGGAGGATTGCCCAAATCTTATAAGGCTTGTTATGCTCTTATTCCTAGTCAATGTGGAACTCCTACTTAATGCACCTCACTCAAATTCAAGAATAGACATTTGGGGCGTATAGTTTGCAAGACTGGACATCTGCAAATAGCCCACAAAGCTGGAAATCTATGAGAAGGCCAACATCAAATTAGGAGTGTATCCAATACCATGATAAATCTGTGGAAGGCCTTTAAAGTGTCATTTGGGATGGAATTACACAGTTTTATCAGGTTAAATTAAACAAACTCTCAATAAAAAGAATGCTTAATGGCTTGTCAATTCATGAGAGAATGTTGTAAGAGTAACCTGTGGCATTAGCCAGCCTACAGTTTGTTAGTAAGTCAAGATAAGTCACTAGGCTGTCAAAATCTATATTTCAGACACGTGAAAACAAAGGATTTCAGTTTACATTTTTCATTACTATTGACAGTAAAAGCAAGAGAGTAACCTTGGACAAAAGGACTGTGGAACAAAGCTGTGAAGATTTAAATATCTCTTATGGGAAACCAGTGTCACCAAAAGCAAGCACTAAGATAAACAAATATTTGGCAGATAAACAAACATTTGGCTGTGAAGATTTAAATATCTCTTATGGGAAACCAGTGTCCCCAAAACCAAGCACTAAGATAAACAAATATTTGGCTGAAGAGGAATTCAACAGTGGCTGCAAATATTAAGTACAAGATGCTTACCATCAACAAGAATTTTCAGACAGGAATTAGCACACTTGATAAAATCATCAACTGTTGAAAAGCACAATTCTGAGGACGCTTCTCTGATGCACTTGTAACCAATTGACAAGAAGGCCAACACCGTAGATTTCAATTGTTTCTGCATCTTTGAGACAAATTTAGAAAGTAGCAGACCATTAGAAAGTTTCATATTCTATTTCAAATAACATGGTTAGCAAATAGCTAAATCAACATAGCACCTAACAGAAACAGGATAAACACAACCATCAGAAAAAGAAGTTAAACGTAACTCACCTTGGCTTTAAAACGCCCCAGAAGTGTCTTTGCTGTAATAAACAACGGAGATATCAATATCTCCAAGTTTGAGCTTGCTGATGATGTTATATTAGCACTGACCACAAAAAGGAGAAATTATTAGGGATACATCATCAAGTCTGTTGAGGATCTTTAAAATTATTTATTTAATATTGTGATGTATTTTATATAAAAATGTCTGCCCTATAATAGTACAATTTAGATACCGTTTAGGAATATTATATTATTCTATTTGAAGTACAGACTAAACCTGATAATACTACACACTTAGAATATCCTTGTGGTCTTTGTGTCTATGGATACAGGCCTTACAACCCAACATGTATTACTCGTTGTTCATTCTTTCCTCAAGCTTTATCCTTCAGTTTACTTATTTCACATGGTATTAGAGCCAAGTTCCAATTCTAAAACCCATCAACGTTCTAATTATTCCAACAAACCTAAATCTCTTAGATCTGACCTAAACCACTGGAATTACCATCAACTGACACCACTGCTGGAATACCATCCATTTCTCATATTCCTTCTTTTTATCTATCTCATCACTGCTACTGGAATCTACTGCTTAGGTGTACAAGCTGTGAAAAAGGCTTTTGTTGGTCAGCAGCTTAGGTGTGCCTAATTAGCGTGACTACATTCTCCAATTAGTAGGATTAATTGTATATTCCAATCAGTGGAATTCCCTAATTAGTGGGATTCCTATGTTTTAGGTAGTAAATTTAGGATGGTTTTTCTTTTCCTTTTTAGTGTACAAGCTGTATATGTATAAATAACCTATAAATTATTCATAGTAAGATCACCCTTTTCTCCCAACTTTTTCCAAATGGTATCAAAGCCTTAAGGTTTCTGTGGACAATTCTGTAGCTGCCTTCATTGCAATTTCTAGTAGCCTTCGTTGCTGCGATCTCCAATGATCATGCAGCCTTCATTGTTGCACTTTCCCAACCAGGTTATACTCCTTTTCATCATGCAATTTCTTTTCTTTATACATAATCATAACCTCACCTGATTTAAACTCTAATCACCAAAGCCATGCCTGAGATCACAGAAATTAATTCTATCCAAGAACCCTCCCAAAATTTTGAAGAAGTTCAAGCAAATGCGATCTCTAGATTGTATATATATTAAATCAATGAAATCCTTAATTTTCGAAAAAAAAAAGCGAGCTTCCAAGCCTTTCAGCAATCTGAAGTGATCTCAACTAGTACAAACCATCCTCAAGGTAAAGGAAACTGAGGGAACTGGCCCCAGCCAAGGAGAATCAGGTTTTGAAGCCTGGGATGAGACTCATTATGTCATGGCTATGGACACCTAAAATTAGTGATAGCTGCATGGTTCTCCCAACAACAAAAGAGATTTGGGTACCAAGGTAAGGATGTTGCTCAGGTGTATGAAACAAAGGTAAAAGCCAAAACAGCAAGACGAGGAGAGAAATCAGTCACAACCATGCCAATCTATTAGAGTCAGAGACAGGAATTAGATTACTATAGGATCATAGAGTTACAATGTAGTAATTCTTATGCTAAAATAGATGATTTTTACGGCAAAATATAAAGTGTACGATTTTCTTGTAAGCCTGAATCCTGGGTTTGATGAAATAACGGTGCAAATTTTGAGAAAAGAAGTCCCATCGCTAGATGACACAATTTCACTTGTCAGAGCTGAAGAAAGTAGACAAACTGTGATGCTTGAACCACAGACTCTGTAAGATTCAGCACTGAATATTATTTCAGAAATTACCAGAAAAGTATCAACTGAAGTGCCAAACAAAAGTTCGGACCATAGGGGAGCTGAGCTGACTGAAGGAGAGACCTCAAAGACAGCCTTTGGTGTACATACTGTCAGTAACCAAGACACATCAAAGAAACTTGCTGGAAATTGCATGGTAAACCACCAAGCCGAGAGTGGGGCAACAAGGGAAACCAGCGAAAGACTTCTAGTTCAGCTCACATCACTCAAATTGATCAAGAAAAGCATCATGAACTGTGGGAATTCAGCAGTGAAGATATTCACAAGCTTAAAAAGCTACTGGATCAGCCAAGTAAAACATCACATGCGATTTCAATAGCTCTCTCAGGTAACCTCGCTAAGTTTGGTAAGCTTGATAAAATATCAGATGGGGAAATATGTGTTGTATTCATTTTTGCTTTCAGGTAATCCTTGTTCGATTGGATTTAATGCTTCACAAAAATCTTTTGCCATTTATGGGTAATAAATTTTGGCGTCACAAACCACATGACCCACTTATCCAATCAATCTATCACTTACATTCCTTATCCAAGTACTAGGAAAGTTATTGTTACTGATGGGTCTCTTATCACTATTGCTAGCAAAAGAGAAAAACAACTTACCTAGGGATGGTAGCTGGCCCAACGTCAATGGGTTAGTACCAATCAACTCATGCTTCAGGTTGCGGGGCCAGGCCAAGGCCTAACCTTAACGGTCTACAACTCCCGCAACAAAACAACATTGTATTGGAGAAATTCCTTAAATGACGTTATTTTTATGCAAGTTGATCCACTTATCAGTTTGAAGAAGAGTGCTGAAGTCCTAAAGATTCTATTTTAGTATAATTATTATGCATTCTATATAAACACTTATAATAGAATAATTTAGCTTATATTCTAAGAGTAATATACAATCCTATTATGGATATATATTGCTCAACTATTATAAATAGGTGGACTAAAACTTATAAATAAAACATAATTGAATGCCCTTTTGGTCTTTGTGACAGCAAACCACATTAAATCTCTAGTATTCTTCTTTGTACCCTTTCTCCTTTATTTTACTTTCACAAGACATCAAAGTCTGTTTTGACTAATTACTAAACCTCACCTTGCAACTTGAGAATCTGAATGGTCTCGAGACATGGTATCAAAATATTTAAACCAATAAATTCTAAATTCGGATCAATGCTAGCCACGTAGCAAAAGCATGGTGGCTTCATACTTTTTTCCCATCCAACAAGACTCTTGTGTAAGGAGATGCGTTAGATTTATATAAATTCCACTCTTGAGCCTCACCCAACACCTTAAAGTTTTGGAATAGTTTCTTCATATTAAGGATTAACTGCTTTCCACTAGACGCCTTAGATTTATATAAACACTTGAGCGTGACCCAAAATCTTAAAGTTTCGGAATAGTTTCTTCATTTTAAGGATTAACTGCTATCCACTAAGTTAGGTTGCCATATGAAAAATTCAGAAATCACCTCTGGAAAGTGTTGAAGATGTAAGCCAAAATAAGTTCTACAACCAGATAAGCAAAGTTTTCCACATCAAAGAAATCTTCAGGGCAGTTCTGCACTATCTGTTCAAGCGATAACATTTACTTGGCTCAGACTCCAAAAAATAAGTAACATTTCACAAATAAGCAAAATGTTGAAATCGTGACTCCAATATCATCAAGGCAAAATTGATCTACTCATAAAGACATAGCTAAGTATTCTATCAACCATAAATTTGAGCATTTCAAACAAGGAACTAGTGAAATTCGAGTATGAAGCAATGAACCCCTTATTAGAAATAAAAAGTTGACAGAAAGGAAACAAACTTTTTCCAGAGGTTATGTCTATGTAGCTAAAGTAAAATGTAACTACAAAGAGCCACCAAGACTCAGTTTGTGCACTATAACGAGAAAGAAGATAATGGAGAAGTAGCTACTTTGCTGTGGTATTCTCATTCAACATTCGCTTTTCTAGCAGCAAAACAAGATGAAATAGTAAAACTCTAAAGTTTCAACTAGAAGCTCAAGAGAACCTTGTTCTTAAGAAAATTTTATTTAAAGCCTAGTTACCTGTGATAAAACTGATATTGCAAGACTATTCCAAGAATTGTCTGTGCATATGCAGTACGATAAAATCTGTAACAAATTCAGTGTGGTCAATATTGACAAGTACAGAAAGAAACTTGGAAAGCACTTTATAATAAAAAAAGAAAGAGAATTAGAAACAGCAGCATGTCTTAAATAGGATAACAGGATCAAAGATGCACGATCTATTCTAGGAAGGTGAATATAATCATAGCCAAATCCATACACAGAAAAAGAAAATATAAAGGAATCAAACCTGGTTTCCATCTGCGGTACAGGATGAACAGTGGACATTCTAATGATTTGATAAAACACATATCAATTATAAAACTAAGGCTGCTGCAACTTTTACTGGGTCTAGAATCAAGAATTAGGATGAGAACTTATAAATAAAGAATTAAAACAAAGATAGGTCTATCATTCCTACGGTTTGCATCAAGAAAAGTATAGGTCTATAATTCAGTATAAAAAAGATTAACAACCTTTATCACTTTTCTTGTCACTGATCACGTAAACAATATCATTCTATTTCTCAAATAATAATAATAATCTCATTCTACATCAATCTGCTTCCGGTGTTTATGACAGAATAGAAGTCACTTTTTAGAACATTAATAGTTCATCACATATCAGTAATACAGTGCAGATAAACTCACAGAAAACACTTGTAGAAATTGTATCCAAGTAAGGGTTTTGCATGAAGTAAATCTAGATGCTAAAACTTTAGGAACCTTTACTAGAAAGGAACAAGATAACAAAAGGCTATGCAGGAATGCACTATCACTTAGTAGATTACAGCCTGTGGATTGGAGTAGTTTTTCCATTTTTTAAGTTGGAAAAAAGTATATTCGGAATAGATAATGCTCACAATAGCTACCTAATAAAAGCAAAGGCAGTTGGAGAATTCTTTTTATCCTTTCAAGTTTCCACAAATAGCATTTATATTGAACGAGAAAAAAAAATCACTGTGCAGTCTATTAAGTCTAGAATGTGAGAACACAATGGACCCAATAGTGAAACAAACAGATCTTTGCAAGGCTGCAAGAAAAGAACTGAGAATAATTTCCACCTGCAGCAATTCTTGGCAAATATCCACTGAGAGAAAATTAGCGGTAAAGAATCTTTCTGTAGAGAGAAACTGGATAACTGGAAGAGTAATTTCATGTAGCTTCAAGACTGTGGCATTGGTATCTTCAGATGGAAAATCTCCGGCACAGCTAGCTGTGCCAGAAGTAAGAGGGATTATTTGTCTGCAAACAGTTGGATGTTTTTGTTGAAATAGAACAAGTAGAGTGAATCCCCAAATAAACTGGTAGTCATCCAACTCAAGTTCAACCATGTTATATCCAGATATCAAGTCATTTCTCAATGTGTTTTCAGCAATTATTTCAGAGTTCCCTTCACCATTAACAGGAACAGCATCTAAGGCAACAGCTTGCAGTATTACTGGCCATGCCTCTTCTAAAGTGGGCTGCAGTTTGGCTGAAACCAAAGGTGATTGAATTCCATCCAGGAATGGATTCAACTGAAGAAGAAATACTACATTAGCAGAAGGTTTCCTTCATATTACAAGCATCAAAACATTGGGAACACATAAAATAGTTTTCAACTTTTTAGCACTTACATTTTTCTTCATATTCAGGCCCAAGCAAACATAACTGTAATCCTTTAAGACCCTGATCCAGTATTTACCCAGAATAATTGAACTTCTTGAGAACAATGGTAGTAAAGCTAGATACTCATCAGGTATTCCACCATGGTGTCTTCTCAGGAATGCATATGTGTAGCATTTGAGAGAAGCATGAGCAGCAAGAAGCCTTATCTTGATCTAGTTCCCATTAAATGAGTTAGAAACATCAACTTATTCTTCAGATATAATAAGTCAAAAGAAAGACAAAGTGGTACATGAATAATTACTTCCTTCCCTCCAAGTGCAAATACAAAATGTAAACATCTTACAAGTCTATTGGGCACCATTATCTCAATAAAGAAAAAATAGTACAAAATAGAAAAAAACAACAAAGCAGCAAAAAGATTTACCTTGCATGAGACCCATTCTGCAAATGAAGGATAGTATATATCCTTGAAGTCACTCAAAGGCCGAGAAATCAGTGAGAATATGCGTTTAACAGCAACTTGATCGCCACCCAGTATGCCACTTGTCATTATCTGAAAATGAATATGTCAACCATGAATTGAACATTAGTTGGAGCCTATTGAAACAAACGACACATATCAACTGGAACCTTAGTAGCCAGCTGTAGTCCCGCTTCAAGAAGAATGGGTCCTGAGGATGCATCTAAAGCTGTTCGAACAGCAGAGACTAGTTGGGCCTACATCCAAAAGGAAATGAATTTGCAGTTAATCATACGAACTGTTTTGTATGTGTTTCTTCATTCATTGCATGCACAAGAAAATACAAACACTGAATCAAAATTTATTGATATTATGTTTTGGAATTCAGGCTGCTGTTCAAACCACCCTTATATCTTACATCAGAAAATAATGTCGTGCTTTCTTTTTTAACACAATACTTATTTTCAATTAAACTTTAAGAGACACCCCTTGCTTTCAACAATATAATTTCTCAATTACTCCAATACATCAGGAGCCAACTAGTGAGCAGGTAAATTAGCTACTTTAATATCCCCACTAGGATAAAAAATTAAGATATTGTCATACCTGGTACTGCTCCAATAGGAGATGCCCAGGAAGCTCTGGGTCAGGTGTTGCTCCAAACTGTACAAGGAGTGATAGGAAGAAACTGTGTGAAAAGACTGCAATTTGGAGCAGATATCATGTTTCACAACTAAACGTCAGACAATAGAAATATGTTACAGATTACTAAAGTATGACCTTAGAGAAAGTCTGAACCATCCTTTTGACAAAGTAAGTATGTCTCATATATGCATGTACAGTAGCACATATAAAGTGGTACCAGTATTACTACAGGCAATTTGGCTGTCTCAGCATGGGAACACAAGGAAAACATAGGAAAGACGGCATAAAATGATAACAAACCAAAGAATGTTGATCGGCTCACATACCATATGCATTAAACTAATGCTGGAACAAGAACTGGTTAAAAACATCACAATGTATGGATACATTTTAATGTTGCTTACTATGGACGACCTACCACATATAGTTGCACATAAACTAATTATGAAACAAGAACCAGTTAGAAATATCACAATGTATGGATACATTTTAATGTTGCTTACTATGACGATTTACCACATGTAGTTGCACATTATTTATGTGATCTCAACTCTATTGAACTTTACTGGTGGGTGTTCATTTCTCTTAGCATATGAATATTAAAAATGACAAAATAATGGAGGAGTTTTGTTATAAGAGTAAATGATTAACCAGTCTGGTTCCTTTAACATTTTGCCCATAAAGTGAAATTATCAGAGTTTGAAATTCAAGATAGATTTCATAAAATAGGATTACAAAAGAGTTCCTGAAGAGTTGAACTTTTTGGATTATTTAATTCATAAGTTTATTTCTTAACCACCAAACCAAGTTTTTTTGTACTGAACTAGTTCAATTTTTACTACAAGGATGCTAACTGCTGGTAAATTTGAAATCGATTAAAGCCTTTCAGGCCAAGGTTATTGGCAAAGAAAAGAATACATCAATATGTAAAACCAAAACGCCAATCATTACAGGTTCAGTACAGGGCTTGTTCAAACTCAAGGACTTTCACCATTACAATAATCACATTTGGAATATTCATATTGTTTACATAGAATAGTTTGAAAGCAGAGCAGACGTCAAAGCCAACATAAATGAGCTGAAGATGCAACAAGACCATTTATACATTCTTATCACAAAGAAATTTTGGGCAGGAGAATGTTAAGAAAGTAAAGTTTCATTACTTTCAGGAACACGAACAAAATACAATTGATTTTTATCACTAAAAAATATCTTCAGAAAATTTACCTTGTCCACAATAGTGCTTAGAAGTCCCACACCAATTGACCGCATATTTTCAAACTGAATTGTGCTTATCTATCACATGAGTCATGGAAAAAGAAACAAACTTCAGAAGCTTTACATGTGACGAAAACCACTATAGCATGTCTGAAGTGGATCCCAAACACTACCTGATAAGCAAGTGAAATGAGCTCCTGTATCTGGAGGACTAGCCAATCTTTCGACGTGCGTCCATTAGCTGATTCTTTCCTCGCTAAATAGAGGTCAAAATGGGCAGGATCCCTTCCAACGGCGGCAGGTAAAAGACTCAAACACCTATTTTCCAATAGAGCAATGTCCATGTTACTGGGAATACAAGACAATCTTTCAAGAAATCGTTTGGATGTACTTCCTTTGTGAAAAAAACTACATCCTCTTTAGAATATTTTACTTCAGTTCTCAACAAGTAATTTAAACTTCCTGGATCATTCAAATTCTCTAGCCATCTCAAGTTTCAACCTCTCTAAGTTTCAGCAAAAATGGATTGAGAACCTCAACAAGGAATAAAGTCTTAAAAAGTATTAGAATAGTGGGTCATGATCAGGGGCAACATAACCAATTATCCAAGATTTTGATACTGCATTTCTAGATATAAAGGCTATGAAAATAAAACAAAGAAAAAAACATAGAAGGAAGAACAAAAGATTTATGAGGTTCAATCATTCTAAAGCCCGCATAAAAGACATAAGAGACCACAAGGATCCTAGATTGTGTTATTAGCTAGGCAATCTCATCTATTTGTAATACTAGAGAAATACAAGCTGCTAACAAAAATCTTAAACAGAGTATAGACAACATTCCACTATAAGAGCACTTTATACGATACACATAATAATAATTCTAAATACTGAATCCCTAAGATCGTCAACACTCCGCCTCAAGCTGGTGACTGATTAACTCCCATTCCAGCTTGCAGGCAAATTTTTGCAAGTCTATTCTGACAGGGGAATCAAAGACAATCCAACCAATTTTAGTGAAAAAAATTTTACCAAATATCAACTTGATTACTTTCTTCTTTTCCTTTTATAACAATCTAACTGAAAAGGGAAACCTTATTCTTAGATGCTTATCATATATGCCAATGAAAACGTGGGTAAAGCTCCTTGGGAGATTGATGACTAGTATTACAAAAGACAACAGTGGCCTCAGTGCAGACAGCTGGACTCATCAAAACATGGTAGTTGTGCTTCTTGTTGTTGATATCTTTGAACTTCACCTTTTATGAGAATAAAAGACTGTCTTAAAGAAAGAAGATGCAAGGAAGAACGAAATTGATCAGGTGCTGTCAAGAAAGATGATTTTGTTGTTGGCTAAGAAGGTAATAGCACATGAAGTAATGATGGGACTGGCTGAACGTCTCAGTAGTTACAGCGAAGCTGTTTGACATTGATGGAGTTGTGGAAATGGAACTCAGACAGGGACAATTGGTTAAAGGAACAAAGGCAGAGAAAAGGTTAAACACAAGCTCTAATGGTAGATTCCAACAACGATGGGAGGTAGAGCAGAGAATTGTAGATTCTAGCATGGTGGGACATAGGGAGAAGAATGTGAGACAATGACAGTGATTCCAACAGTAGTAGTTTCCCAAAATATATTCCAAAAGAGGAGGTGGTTGTTTAGGTCATGTCTAAGTTAGGGTTTATGTTCACTAATAACAGCCACAGATGAAAAGTAGCCTCACGTAGAGAGAAACAACAAAAAATTTATGCGATTTAGTCAGAAGGGCTACATATACTGACACAGACAATAAGAGTATTAGATTTTATTAATTAAAAACTTATCATTTGATGATAGTAGTGATACATGCTAAAAATGATAATCTTAAATAGAGTACACATAATATTCCACTATAGATGTAATATTCTTTAAGATCTTCAACAAAGGCATTCAACTGAGACATTTGATTAAATGAATATGAGGAGTTTGATTAACACAAGGAAATTTTTTAGTTTCTCTATCTCCTTATTGTTAAAGCGTTTCACATTGCTTCCATCATAATCTAACGCTTTATTGAGTTTCCTTACACTTGAGGAAATTTACAAATATATAAATATATATATATATAGAAGAGAGAGAGAGTGTATATAACCTAAAGCCAGGGCAGCAAACAAGTACTGAATGAAAAACCTTATATGAAAAATAGAGCTGTGTCTGCGTGTCGGACACGTGTCCGTGTCAGACACCCACTGACACACTGTGGACACAGCTTGGACACGTCTGGAGACCATTTAGACATTGCTTAATGAAATATATGCTCCATAAAATATATGCTTCATGTTTTTTGAGAGGGGCTTATAAAGTATCAAATATGTATGAACTATCAAGATGTTGGAAGTCTTGAAACACATCAATCAATATATA
>JANITW010000008.1:21922276-21948118 GCA_027564335.1 Erythroxylum williamsii | reverse complement strand
AATGCAACTTTTCAGGTAGCCAGTTGGTACCAGAGGCGGGTGTCCCCGTGTCCGTGTCCGTGTCCGTGTCCGTGTCCGTGTCGCGTCGCGTGTCCGTGTCCGTGTCCGTATCTATGCTTCTATGCTTCTTAGATGAAAACTAAACACATTCAATACAATAGAATCTCCCCCAAGAATAAATATACAACAGAGAGGCAATGTCTATATCATGTTGTTCATATTAAACACTCAATATCAATGAATAAGTTGAACCAAGAAATATAACCCTAGAAGCCCTACAGATAATATTCTATAATGAGTGAAATATTAACTAGAATTTCAAAAGATTTAATACCTGAAGCAAAGAAACAGTATATGGCAATGCAAATCAACCAAACTAGGGCAAGCTCACTTACTCAGCAGCAAAAACTCTGGTTCTGTATCTAAGGTGTTTATCTCTGTTGGGATTAACACAGGAAGCTTCTAGTGCATACTCTTGGACTGTTGCGCCTGTGGAGCTATAGACCATATTTTCATCATCTTCTCCATAGTCTAATCTTGGGTCACTGCCCGTCCCACTAAGACCAACATTTCCTGAGCCGTTACTAATGTCAGCATCTCGTCTAGTTGATGTTGCAAGAACCTGGATGTTGGATAACTTATTCAATTAGCACTAAGCATAATTTAACCAAGAAACAGGAAAAAGACAATTAATATGCTGGCTAATAGGAACATTGTATAAGTGATATACTTCAAACCTTAATTTGTGAACCACAAGCATAAAAAAGTCCCACATAAACTAGTAATATGCAAGTTATTGTCAAGTAAAAGAAAAGGTTAGCAAAATCATTTTCAAGAAGCATAAATGCATATTCTCATCTTAAAAAATCAAATGTTCTTATTTGGAAAACCAATAATATATAAACCTCTATCCAGTTCGAGAAAAGAGCTCACCATCTTACAACATATTGATATCCAGTGGGATGGACAAGAAGGACATGATGCAAACAGCAATCGTGTAATTGTTGAACGTATCATATTCCCAATCCTAAAAAAATTAAAGCAGTCTGGTTATCAAGAAATGGAAATGAAAATTTTAAGTAAAAGGTGAAAATGTGTGTGTATATATATATATATGACTCCTTGAAATATGCATAGCCTGTATCACAGTCAACAAGATAATTGCCTCATGAACAATGATGTTGAATGGCCGTTGGGAATGGACATGGAATTGCTTTTGTACTATGGCAATGCAATTGTTAGAAATGCATGAAACAACATTTATTTGCAAACTGCAACAAAGAACAGTATTCAGTACTGTTATCATTTTTGCTCAAGCAAGTTTTGAAGCGAGTGCATTTTATTAAAAAGTAAGCACCAAAGCAACATGGTTTATAGATGACTTACTCAGAATCTGTTTCTTCATCCAGCATGTGAAACAAGTTATCTTCAATTTGCTCACGAATAATAGAAACCTGAAACAACTCCTATCAACCACTGGATACCATGGAGCAAAGGGTTGGCTAAATATAAAAAAGAGATGAACATTGGGTGCCCAATACTAACCAGGTCTTTTTCAATGAGATGCCGGAGGGTAGAAACAGCAATTTGTCTTAAAGTTGGCTGCTTCAAGTTAAACTAGTTGTCTTAGGTAAAAGAAAGGGAATATTAGCCACAAATACTAACAACTTTATGACTTAAACAAAACCTGTCTTGAGGAAAGAGTTGATAGGAGGGTTTTAACATGTGAATGAACAGAAACAGCTTGCGGAGCAAAAAGAACAAGTTGCTGTGTGAATCGAACACTCCTGCAACATGAATATGACTCAGTTGGAGCCTCATAATAAAGGGAAAAAAAAGGTTTAACTCCTATTTGATTCCATAATGATTGTCAGAATAATATATGGATCACTGTCGGGCCTCATCCAACAGTTTAAACTTTTGGGTGAAGCTTTCTATACAATAACCAAAAAGTTAGCAATTAGAAAACAGTTCAAACATCCAATCACAAACTACCCAAAATGAGAAAATAAGAAAGAGAAAAAAGAAAAACAAGAAACATGTATCTGTTGACATACTCCAACAGTGTTGCAGTTTCTTGCCAGGAGCTTATTTCTGCAATGACGGACTGCAAAACAAATTGAATTAGTCAATCGAATATTAACTTCCATAACATAGTAAATAATGAACAAAGTGAAAGAAAAGTATATGCTTTCAAATTGAAGATCACATTCTGGGTGATATGTCATTCGAATACCAGCCACAGATTGCTAAAGAAATATAATGATAGTAAATCTCAACATGAACAAGAACAAGTCTAGAAGTTCAGGTCTGTGAATGAACTACCTTGCAGCGAGAGAAGAAAATGCTTCCTGGGGCAAGTTCAGGGCCCAGAACAGCCACAATGGCATTTATAAGGCGGCCTACTCCTTGCTGAAGGTCAACCAAACCATTGTCTTCAGATAATAGAATGTCCAGTGCAAGGCCAAGTGTTGCCTGTGGATGAAAAAGATAAAAACAACAAGCACAGCACCAATGTAAATTTAAGGGCAATTAGAACGGTGCAATTACCAAATGACTCTAGGGAAGTTACATACAAATACATAGTGCAACCCATACTAAATTCATGCCTAATTGATCATAGGTGATACAAAAAGGAATTAGGAGCATGTTTTAAGTTGAACAACTCCAACTTTATTTATCACCAAGATGACAAAGCTCACATGGGACGTACAGCAGATGGCTTTTTAAGTAGGCTGGAAATCAGAACTCAAATCACAAAAATAAGTGTGCTTTAAGCCTGTTTAAGTTCTAGATCATAGATAAAAGACGTAGGAGCAAGATTTAAATTGAACAACAATTTCACTTTCAATTAATCTATTTAAACGTGTATTACTTTTAAATTCATGTATCACGCAGACAACATGGATTAAGCACACTATTAGTGTTGGCAACCACTATCCTGTAAATATGTAAGTTCTATACAGACTTTTCTATCAAATTGTAGTTTACGTTTTAGCATTCTAAAACTTGTTTATCAAATCATAAAGACATAGGTGGGTGCTAGCATTTGTTTACATGCTTTGTTGCATCAATCTCATGACAGGTGACCTAACTGAGATCTCAGTCAACGATGCAACTTCGAGGGCTGACATTGAAAGATTTTGAAAAAGGAATGGAATCTAGCACTTACGACAACATCTTAAGAAATTGCAGCTCAATTTGATTTCTTAAGCTTAGGTGCCAACAAATAAGGAAAGGTTACATATTAAAGAAGATTTAGCTTGCAGGCAGCCTATCAAGACCACTTCCCACACAGGCACAAAAGGTCTACATGGAAGATTAAGACATAAATGATTTCTTCACAGAATCTTTGCGAAATGTTGAATACAAAAAGAAATAGTGAAAGGGATACTAGCCCATTCAAACACTATAATGAAAATTATGGAATCCTTGAATTGGATTGCAAAAATAGAAAGAGATTAAAATATATGGTGACTAACAGACAAAAGTGTGAAACTTGCCACATGAAGATTGAAGAGTGAATCTTTAACATAGTAAGAAATTCTGTAGTCCAAATTAACCAAATTAACTATAAAGTAATATCACCAACGAAGAACTACGTATATGATCAATAAACTTCTCAAAAGAATAATATGAGTATATTTTATTTTAGAAGAATAAAAAATGTCACTAAATTCAGAAGTTTGTACACAATATACTACTGAATTTATTAAAATTGACAAAACGAAATGACCTAATGAAGGCAGAAGGGCAATAAGTACTTATACATCTAAATCGTTTGTAACTAGTTATCAAAGACAAAATAGGAGTACAGGTACAGAGAACTTTATCTGAAGAATGAAAATGTTACTATAAAGGCATAACTGTGCTGCAGGAAAAGAGAAGCCAGACTATTCTTGAAAACAATAGTAGGAAAATTATAGTTCTTTAATGAAAGTAATAAGCCAATTCAAGATGATGCTATATGCAGTGGTACAAGGGAGAGAAAGTGGTTGGAAGATAGAAGGAGAAGAAAGCAACAAGGAGGTAAAAAAATTGCAAGTTCCCTAAGTCAAAACAAATTTCAAACGATGCTCCAAGTCTTGATCACTAATCCAATAACTGCCCTCAAAAAAGCAATTCATGTGATTGAGAGAGAGGAAAAGAATGACAAGATGTGTTGTGTAAATAGGGATGATAATGATTTGAGAACAAGTTTTTTTTTTTTTGAGATGATTATTGATGACAGCAGTTGTGAAGGAAAAAGAGTTATGGACAGTCTAGGTTTAAAACCTAAAACGCACCCAAAACCATATACTATTAGTTGGACCAAGGTAAACACTATGGACAGTAATACCTGTGACTTGTTATTTGGTAAGGCTTAGCAATTTGATATTGGAAAATAGCATAACGGGTGATAATACTTATAGACTGGAGAAAGATGGCATCAAGTTTACTTTATTCTCGTTAAAAGGAAGATTAAAAACCAATGCTTCTAAAGTGGAAGGGCAGACTTCTTTTACAGATATGCATTCAGGAATCTAAAATGCAAGTCGCGTTCAAAACAGACTCATACTTCGATTACGAAGAAATTGTTAAAGGGATCAAAAAAATGATAAGAGGATCAAAGGCAATCAAACCAATAGCAGCAGATGTTTAGATATAAGTAATGCAAAATTAGAAAAGCTAATACCAAACACAAGCAAGTAGCAGACTAACATCACAGAAAGCAAGTTTGTAAAGTTGAAGATCAAGTGATGATGTTTCAGGACCAAAAGAATGCGTTGAAGACTTATAGTAAACTATAGCCCAAGAAGTATGGACCATGTTGGATCTTGAATACCATTGACAATGACTATATTATAGATCCAATAGTTACGATTGAAAAAATTTTAAGCATTTAGTGCAACATAATTATCCATTTCATTTATTAAAAAATCCTCATCTAAATGATAAAAATTAACCATTCCATTCATTAAATTGAAACCTTAACTAGATGTCCAAGGTAGCTTGAGGTTAAGTTTTCCTCAAGTAGAGACAGTCGATATTGAACCTTTGGCATATGGCTATTTAGGGTAAGTCCAATAGAGAAGGCTGTAGATTTTTATGCTTTAATGCTATTTAGGTCCAGTTTTCCTTTATTTCATTATTGACAAAATTTAAATAGAAGTCCTAGTAGGATTCACAATCACCATTCTAATAATATGTACTATCATTTTTCTTTTTTAAGAATGAAATAACATAACAGACTTTTATCTAAAACTTGAGTTTAGGTTTTAACATTCTGAAACTTATTTATCAGCCATAAAGACATAGTCGAATACTAGCCTTACTTTCACACTTCTGCATTAATCCAAGGAGAAGAAAAGTGAAGCAAACTTGTTTATTAGAATCGAACTTCATGACAGAGACAAAAAAGGCTGCCTAAACATCAATCATAGTTGAATTTCTTTCAAGACCTTAACTGATTCTTCTCAAGCTTAATTTTATGCAACTAAAGTTGCCAAATCATGAATAAAAGAAGACATAAAGCAGAAAATTTCTTGTTATATGCCAAAATTTTCATTTTTCTGATAGATTTGTTCCCAATACATAATTCTAAAATAATAAGGAAATAAACAGTCAATAATTATGCCAAAGCCTAAGAAAGTCAATATGCATTTGATTAAAAATGAACGTACCTGCACATGAGATACATATGAGAAGCCAGCAGCTTCAATAATCAGGAGAAGTCCATGTAAAGACCAAATCTGTAAGCTGGAGATTGTACTTTTAGCCAGCAAAGAGACTGAGTTGACAGTTGCAGGCACTAAACTTGATAATGCCATTCCTCCTGCACTGCAGTTAAGAAGATTTAGTAGAAGATTATAAAACATCAAACTATGTCGTTCTATAGTAAAAACTAACACCTATACAGCATAAACAAGGAGTAGTACAACAGGTTTTGGGAGCACATTTTGGGAGCACATATATTTTAAGCACATGACTAGATCAATATTACAAAGTTCCATTTAGTACAATTGGAATTATCAAAAAGACGAGTTAGTTTGCAACTTGCTTTTCAATTGTAGCAGTAAAAAAGACAAGTTAGTTTGCATCATGCAGTGCAATTATGTAACAATCAAAGAGACAAGCCAGCCCAAGCTCTTAAGACGTTCACATCACTGAAAACAAGACGATGTCTCTATGCAAAGACAGTTTGAAGAAAGAAAGCAGCTAAAATGCCGGTCCAGGCTTTGCTTATGATAGTTCTTAAAGAAACCACATCACCGAGCTATGACTTTATGTTAGGCAAATAACAGCCAAAAACAAAAATTCTAAATGGAAAAGAATTTTTTCAATTGACATCACATTCATTTTGACCAATTTGTATCCAAAAAAGATAAAGCCCTTTGACATGTCCAGGAAAAGAAATCCACAAAGGAAAAAGACTTTAGATTTCATTATTAATTGATCCTTGAAGTACCAATGGGAAGATTCAATTGGCTAAGTTTACAAGTCCAAGACAAAAATCCAGCAAAGGAACAAGCTGTTTAGATTATGTAATTACTAGAGCCACAATATTGAATGGCAAGGTCCAGTCGAATAGTTCTGTGAACCTACAACATGACACTTAAGAATATAGACAATGGATGACTTCTTTGCTCCTTTAGAATACATATTATCTCTTTCCAACAACTTTCTGACAATGGAATCTAAGATATGCAGTATAAATATGTTACAGATTGTATAACTATTACAAGAACTTAAGGATTAATTATAGGGATCCTATTTATTTACTTACCTAATTAGTAGTTGAGTAATTTGTATATATATGTATCTCTACCTCTGTGCAAGATATATCCATAAAAACATCTTTCCTCTCTTTGTTCCATGGCATCAGAGCCAATCTTGGCTATTT
This sequence comes from Erythroxylum williamsii, assembly GCA_027564335.1. NCBI lineage: Eukaryota > Viridiplantae > Streptophyta > Magnoliopsida > Malpighiales > Erythroxylaceae > Erythroxylum > Erythroxylum williamsii. Next base: position 21,941,235 of record JANITW010000008.1, on the reverse strand, counting down.
CTTATTCCATTTTAGTCATGCCCAATGAGCAGATCTTTGGAAATTTTTTGTTTCAGTTTTTCCTAGTCCATCCTCCCAAACATACCAGTGCATGGCAAAGGGTGCCCAGTGCCCCGTTCTCTAGTTAGATTTGAGTCAGAGAGTTGGAGCCTGACCCCAAATCCAAGCCCAAGTCTAATTCAAAGCGTGAAATTTAAAAAAAATAAAGCTTGACGTAAAATTTGATAAACCCAATCTGAGCCCATTAACTTCGAGTCAAGTCAAGTCGGCTCATGCCCTTTTTCCATCCCTACTCTTAATTGCCCAATCTCTTTATCATGTCTTGTCTAAGACTCTAAAACCATGTTCTTTAAGGTCTCCTTCAACTTCTTGAACTCTTTTCCTCTAAAGCCTTCTACCATATTCATTTCCTCGCAAGTAGCAACAAAGTACTCAATAACTCTGTTTAATAAGAAATTAAATGATAGTATGCCAAGAATCATGTTATATGAAATACTACAACTAACAATCGAAAAGAGAGAGTTTACTTGCTATTAGCAACTTATAGTACTTTACCAACAATAACAATCACTTTGTCAGTAAAAAAAGACTAAAATGTATTCTTTTGGAAAACAAGAAAAGCAGACAACCAAAGTTTTCAAGAATATGAAGAGATCACCTGCTAAGAATGCACCCAAGTGCAAAAGCAACGGATCCAGCATAATTCGAATCTGTTGCCCCAGCAAGGTCACTAATCAATGACCTAGTCTGTTTAACAGCGACAAAGAGAGATAGAAAGATAATCAAGAGTAACATACAAAATATAAATGGAGTTGTGAACTTAAAACTCTATGATACACATATGTCATCGACATTTCAACATATACTGGCAAATTGATAGCTTATGTATTACTTGAATAAACATTAGAAAGCAACTTACCATTCTAGCAGTAAACATATCATTACCAAGGCGAGCTAAAAGACCAAGCCCTTCTGATGATGCTCTACGTTGAGATGCACATATATCTCCCTCTGCTAGAATACTCTACGAAAAGAAAATCAATGAATAAGAAAAAAAAAAACTTAATGTTGCTTACCTCACCTCATTGCAAGAGAGTCAAAATAATTATTACCAGAAAAATTGCCTGCATTGGATTTAAAATCTCAATCCCTAGGGGTTGAGGTCGTAGAGAAATCAAAGCCTGAGGAAAGCATTATTAGACAATATGACATCAGAGCCACATATAAAGCTTTAAATAGATTAATTAATGATAGCAAGCACCTTCAATCCTGCAAGCAACCCGACACAAATATTGGTAATACCAGCAGCATGCCACGTTTGCCTTTTTCCACTTTTTAGACACTGCTCAATCGTTCCAAGAAGCAAGAGCATCCCTCCACTATCCTGAGACCAAGTTAAACAAGAAAGAGAATTTATCTTTCCTACAAAACAATATCAGAAAACATAGGCTTAAAATATAATCCCTTTTACCTGCGAAGCAAACATGATTCCAAAGCAAAGAAGCATCTGATTCACCAATACCTTGTTTATTGTTTCCGGCTTCAAGAACAAAACTAATACTCAGTGAACGGATGCAATGAAACAACAATTGAAAACAATTATAAAAAAATCTACAAGGCATCTAAACTTGGTACTTTCACACACAATAGGGCATGCAATTTCCAACTTATGTTGAAGCATCAAGATCAAAATTTTACATGAACACAAATCCAAGTATCTGCACATGTATTATCTAGAAAATAATGATGGTTCAGTTATTGCTAAAGAATCTCATTGATTAAGTTTTATTTCCTTATCCATCTTCACTCTGCTTTGACAGAGAACTAAGGATTAATTTGATAAGTTTTGGTATTCATTTACTATAGATGTATGGTATTTGCCACATATCGAAAACGTACAACTTAGTTCCCTATTGAAAGTACATCACCATAGTGTAGTATTGCAAGTATACAAGGGCATTTCAAACTTAAGCTTAATGCTAGAACTTTTAATATCAATCTTTTACGTTTTCGTAGTATCAATGCTAATAGATTCTTGTGAAAGAACAAATTTCTTTTAGAGAAAGATATTTTTGTGAGCGGTAAATAATATCATCCCTTTGATCCATATAAAAGTCCTTGTATTGTTTGTAATTATCAGTTATGAAGTGAACCAACTGACAAGTGGCATAAGTGGACAACTAGTGATTTATTGGGTCACAAAAATTTTCTCTCTAGCACTCATGGTTGAAGCTAAGGGCTTGTTCAAGGCAAGGTATTCTCCAATTGTTCAGTTTATGCATTCTCCGTAACAACTTTGTATAATTCTTCTGATCAAGGAAAATTATCGTACTTGGATTAGATTAATTAAAAAAATTTCAAACATAACTATTATACTTGGACTAGATTAATTGAGATTTCTTCACTTGTTACAGAGAAGGCAAATCATCTTATAAAGGAATCATCAAATGCAGTTTAGACCACTCAAGATGTCAACTTATATGGTGATAGGGAAATCCATTGTTTCTTCTATCATTCCTCTTATGAGTGCTTTAACAATAAAAGAATTGTGTGGTGTCGGAACAATTCTTCTCAGGGAAATTAGATTTATTACATTTATATAATGTTGTGTGATTTATTTTTCAATTGATTAGAGGAAACCAAATTATCTTTGGTTAGTATATTATTGATATTAAAGCTCACAAGGATAGAATAGTTTGATGCTTATACTAATAATATGGTAAAGATGAGGTAAATACATAAGCAATTGCTAATGATGGGCTCTCTCTAAAACTGGGCAAGTTAAATGTGGGTGAAGTAAATACTTCAAGATTTTAGGATTGACAAAATAAAAGTACTAAAGCTATGGCATGATAATCAAGCAATCACACATATCACTTTCAATTCAGTATCTTATAACCATAGTAAAGTGCATTGCAGTTGATTGTCATAGTATTAAAGAAAAGATGCAACATGGATTATTTATACCCACTCATTTAAGAACAACTGAACAAATTCTCATTTAATCATTACATGTGTCTACAATGGTGTTTACCAAAAATTGGCCTTGATAAACATTAATACTCTTCCTTTTAAGAGTCTAATAAGATGAATTATCTTTGTCCCATACCAAAAAAGTTCAACTTTACAGTGCAATCTCACATCTATAAAAGGCCATTAGAACACAAAGATCACATAAAAAACTTTTATGCCAACTTTTAATGCTTTCATTAACTAATCAAATACAAGGAAGAACCTTTGCTTCAGTTTTCATCAGTAAAACTACAATTCCCTTCTCTACATGAACTTTAGATGAAGTAACAAAAACTGCAATAACAATTATGATGAAAAAGAACAAAGAACAAAAAACTGAATCTTGGTAAAGTAGATGATGGAAGCGTGCTATCAAAGTTAAACATAAAGATATAACCAACAAAAGAGAAACAGCAATCACCTGAGGAAAGCTTGAGGATTCGTCCTCCCATACAGAAGGCAATAGGCCCTCCTTTCCCCCTTGGAAGGCCCGAAGTTCATCCTCAAACCAATCTCTAGGCAAATTATTTATGAAAAAAAATAAGGATTTCCCTTGTCATCGAAATAAAAAGACCTTAAAATTTTTTGGAATCAAGTACTCAAGAAAACCAGAAATCAACATATAGACAAGAAGAAACCTTCCAGGAATCCAAGGTCCCAACCAGGCATCTCGTTTGTCTAACAAGGACCTCAAGCATGAGCTTTCCTCGTATCTAGAAGCATCCCTATTTCATTTAAGGCATCATGAATAAGGGGCAGCCAAATTATTAAACAGGCAGATGAATTATAGAAAAACAACTTCAGAAACTATTTTTAAGAAAGGTCCACATTTTGTGTTATGAAGGCATAATGAGGGTGTCCATGATAAAGACATCTATAGAAGGGAAAGAAAGAAGTATCATTTACAAAGGGAAAGCATTACCTGTATGGTAGTGTACATAATTCGATAATCTGCGCATGTTCACCTTTATAAGTAAAGGGATCAGGGAGTGACTGATAAGCCACTAACGTTTTGATGGAGAACACATCAATTGCAGGTTTCATATTTGACAGTTCTTTGCCTTTTAGTAACAAGATACAGGACAAAGCACTGTTTCCAAAAAAAAAACAGTAGCAACGTTCAGACTTATGGAAACAAAACCACAAAGTGCCCAAGTTAGTCAGTTAAGAGTATAAGTACCTACTCAGGTACACCATGACGGGTTGAAGTAAAACCCCGTTGTTTGCAGCACCACTAGAAATAAAGCATTTCACAAATGCAGTAAGAGCATCTACAGCAGCAGACCAAACCCTTCCAAACAAAAAAATGAACGTCAAATAGGTTAGTAACTTGCATAAATATTATTAAAAAAATTTGAAAACAACACCCAGCTTAAAATCCACAAATACAACTGCTTTTAGTGCTTTTATCACTAATTCTTATGAATACCTGACTGACTCAACCAGAACAGGACCAACAGGCAGTACAATGCCATGTCAACCCAGACCAAACAAAGTACTCCATTCACCTGTAATTTCATTGAGCTAAAAACTAGCATACAAGGTTGTACTTTGACAGAGATTTACCATATCTTAGCAATTAAATCTCCATTTTGTTTAATTGCCTCTTCAGGATTCCCACTGAAGAGGTCTGCCCACAATGTAAGAATATCAAAGATCTGGTCTTCTAACTCCTGCAAGCAACAGACCCAAAATTCATAAGTACTCACAGCAGCCACAGAATAAGTAACACAACTTTGTCATAACCTAGCAATTAATCTTCTACCTGCTTTGGCATGGAGGATAGGAGTGAAGACAGAAGTAACCAACCAGCTTCTTTTTCAACCGTTGCAGCCAACGGATTTCGGCTAGATTCAGTTAGCATTTTCTTTAAAACTTCAAGTATTGATCTGGGCAGTCTGAGGGGAAGAGACCATAAGGCAAGAGCATGAAAGTTCTCAAAACCTAAGGTAACCATGAAATTAAAGCTCAAAGGAATGCAAGCAATAAATATATTAGTGTATCCCTAGGATGCAAGCACATCTTAATACAAGAGTATCCCAGTAGTATCTAACATAGTCATATTGAGAAGGATTTGATATTTTGAGCAAAAAAATTGGCTGGGAGGATCCCGTGTAATAATTTACTTCCATTTGTCAACAGCAATTGCCCTTACATGAACACTGACGCCACAACTAATCTAGATGCATTTAAGAAAAGAAAAAAGTAAATATAGAGTTTCACAGAACAAAAGAAGTTAAGTGGAGCAATAACCTTGCTGGATAACCAAGAGGTAACTTTGGTGATATTGATACCAAAGCTGCCAAAACAGTTGCTTGTCCATGTAAAGAATCAAGCTCGACTTTCAAATTGGTTCCCTGTGGATGGAAAAAGAAAGGTAAATAATAGCAATATTAAGAACAAACCTATAACATTGCCAATAAACAAATAAGAAAATAAATGCAAGAAAAAGTCCTCACACTTCAGAGAGTAATACCAGTCAAATTCTTCCATATATTACAAAGAAAAGATAAAAGAGAAGCACACAAATGCAAATCTAGGCACAATCTAAAAAATAGAGCGAAAAGCTTAGCCAATATGAATAAATAAATTAAAGAACCAGCAGAAAGGAGATATGTATTCCATCTATCTGCCAACATCTACTGTAGAGGGCCTTTTGATACTCCATGATCATAAATCTATTAGTTATCAACTATTAGGTTCATGGAAAATGTAAATCAGGAGTTAAGATGCAAAAGTCCAACTCAACAACAATCCATTAAAATTGCACATTGCAACATTTGTCAAAAAATTTATCCATAAAGAAAACATCCTTATGAAGCAAAAGTTGAAATGAGATGTCTAAAGATCCAAAAATTTCTAAAAAGTAGCCAAGGAAACCGAGTTTTTTTCGGGAGAATACAATATGTAAACCATCAACAGAATGTGGAAAACCTTCACTCCTTGAGAATAAGAATGTTATAGGACAAAAGAAACGAACTTTGCAACTTTCCAAACTGAAGAAATGGACAGTTAGAACATCAACATAAAGATATATAGACAAAGAAAAGAAGGTTTTAAAAAGGACTAATCACTCAGTCTATATACATCAGGATGGTAAAGAAATCAGATTAGTTATCAAGACTATTTCATACAGGAAGGACTTTCACACTAATAAGCAGAAAAGTTTGTTGTTTTCTCTTTCTTCCTTAGATCATACATTTTTACTTCATTTATTGGTAACTATGTTTTCTGACCATCTTTGTTGTATTCTTGGTTTTTCAAAGAGATGACTCCACAACATCAACTAAAATTTCTGAAGGAAACATGTTTTTTTGTACTGTTGTTGTTTCTACTAGGTGTGGAGAATGCTCTCGCACATTTCTCATATGAGAAGTAAAAGGAAACCTTCAAAATCCTTAGGATATCAAATTAATTTAACCAAAGATCACATAAATCCACATGTTTATTAAATAGTAGACAGCACTGTAAAGATACTTGGTGTAAGTCTTCCACTTAAAAGTCATTTATGTTAACCAACTATACTAGACTTGGATCTTAAATCAAGGGACCAAAAAACAAAAGTTGCGAAGATACAAATGGCAACAGTTTGGTGATCACATCAAGGATTTACCCAAACAAGAAAGAAGAAAACCTACACACTAGCAATATTGGCTATACCTTTCCAAATGAGACATTATCTCTCAAAGCATTCAGTGTAGTTACACCATATGAAACCAAACCTCCAACACAGGTAGGATCAACCTCAGCAAAAACTCGTACTGTCAAAGCAGTCTCAGTGCGTACCTGCCCAAACGAACTTTTCATTCGTGCTGAACTATAAAGAAGCTATACAGCAACAACTCAATACAATACAGCTGTGTAGAAAACTGCACTATCAATCTATGGTTTAATTTTGACTCATATGTTTTGGGAAAGTAAAATTCACAATAGAACTAACAGCGCTTTTCATAGATGAGTGGTCAGTCAATATAGGGTAGTATGAAATCTTCATTTTAACAAGATTAAATGATGTAGGAGCATATTTCAAGTTAATAATTTATGTTTCCGTATTTTATTAGTTCTAATAAAGATTTCTTATATAGGTTAGATTTCATTTTCAATAAGACATTACTATTTTTCCTATTATTCATAGGAATTCGTGTATGATTTGTTTTTCCTATTCTGCGTAGGGTTTCTAATAAAATTAGTATATATACGGGCTTTGCAAGAGAAGTATGGCAGCCTCTGTATTCAGATTTTTATTAAAGGAGATTTTTGATAGAAATAATAATTGTTCCAACAACAATCACCCTAATTCTAGCCCTACTTTGTTGGAATATGTTGCCCTAACGCCTTGCCCTACATCAAGCAATATCAGAGCTACTGTAGATGCCATCCAAATGCAAGGAGATTTATTAAAAAAGGAGTTCAACTAGTCCCGATAGAAGTGCCCGATAGAAGTGCTTAACCATATTGGAGTCATCCAATTTGAAAGGGAATAGCTTGAGCTTGCTCAACAATCTTTTAAAGAGGCTCTTGTTGATGGCATCTGTTATTTTCCTTGATAGTAAAGCAAATGCCATTGCAGTTGATGTGTCTGCTTGTATTCTTCAGTATAAAGACAGGTAAATATTTCATCACTTTGTGGAACATGGTATTCATGTACAACTACCTTGGAATAAAGTCAAAGCATTATTTAACTTGGCCAGAATAGTTGAGCAGTTGCATGAGACACAAGTTGCAATCATTCTTTACCACCTTATACTATACAAGCTCCCAGACTATGTGGAAGCTTATCTGAGGCTTTCTGTCATTGAGAAAGCCCAAAACAATCTTCAATAAAGCATTGACCTGGTTAATGGGGCTTTGAAGGTGAAGATAAGTTCCCTAATGCATTATCTATGCCCAATGACTTAGATCTGAAAAATAATGATTTGAGTTAAGGCCAACAAACCTTCTATGCTGCTAGTGAGGCAACTGATGGAAATGATCCTTATGCAACTCTCTTTGGGCAACTAGAATTACTTGGCTGCACTATATTATCAAAAAAGAAACCCAAAAGTTGGAAGTTACCCATTTGGAGAAGGCCAAGGAACTTTACACTAGAGTTCTGGTTCAGAATATAGTTTAATCTGTATGCTGAAAATGGTGCTAGAGTAGGCTTGGTAGGAAAAAAACAATTTGATGCATCAAAAGATATTTTAAAACAGGTCTAAGAATTTACAAGTAACAGCATTTTTATCCAGATGCTTGATGTTTGGATAACTTAGCCTATGTTAATTATACTCGAGGCTGTTTGACATTAGCAATGAAGATGTATCATAATTGTTTGTGAAAGTTCTACTAAAATACGGATTCTTGTCTTGGGAACTCCCAAGTGAATGCACTTGAATTGCAAAAGAGGAACTAAAATGAGTTAATCGTGATATCCACAAGGAGTATGTCAAAGTCTACACGTTGAAACCGTGTTCTTTTTTAATCTGATGAGATTGATGCAAGAGCATACATCAGTTAATAATTCATACTAGAATACCTAGTACAAAATCAATTTTAAAAAATTCTCGAATATAAATAATGAAGGTACTTATTAATATTTAAAAGTTACAAAGGAAAGAATTTATAAAAGACCATTAATTTTTATAATGGAATTGATATTTTAGATACTATTTAATACTAATTAACTATGCATGTATGACAAGAAAAGAAATGAAAAGTTACTATCGGTGAAAAAAATCATTTGGCATAATCACATGTAGATATATATAAAATTAGAGATAAAATTTAGAATCATAACAATTTAATCACAATATTTAACTAATTTTAAGCTCAGATATTTTGTAGTACTCTAGAATATTCTTTTAGTATTTTAAAAAAGATTAATGTTTCTAGCAATCTTAGTTATCACAAAGAATTAATTTCTTTGGATTCTATAAAAATTTATTAATATTAAATTTTATTTTAATAGAACTGTGAATTGTGGAAGCAAGTGAATTTTATACAATGAAAATTACTCGATCAAATTTTAGAAGACTTTTAGTATTTTAAATTTAAAGAAATTCCACCTTAAGGTTTTTATATTTAATCTTAATAGCAGTGGATTGTGGAAACTATTGAATCTTTTAACTAAATGGTAACTACTCATTTCAATTTTTAATTTTAAAGAAGGTTTTTTATTATTTTGGCATACAATATTATTAATTTTTAGGGATATATTTCACACTTAATTGTCTTGGAAAGTTCTTTAAGATGGTCAGATTAGTTTAAGACTTAAGATTGACTTTAGGTATGGGCTTGAAACCATTAATTTTTGGGTTAGGTTTCTCAAAGTAGTTCACAATGTTAGGGACCATTGATCATTCTTTCCTAGTTTTTGGTCAAAAGACCAACGTCTAGTTTGTTTTGCCATTCTCTAATCTCTCTCTACTTGAAACTAGTTGAGTAGAGACTATCTACTTATAGCTCCAAAATCAATTCTATCCCTTTCCAACCAAAGGAACCATAACAGAATGTGCAGAAGATTTCAATGCTTACTAATTAGTCACCTTCCAAATTTCATCCCAATTAGATAAACTAGGGACAAGAAGAACCAAGATAAAACTAGGGACAATACTAGAAACTAATATGGAGTAAAGTCGAACATAGACAAGCTCTGCATTATAGTTTACTAAATGATCAATGATCATAAGGACTTCAGAAATTCATAAGCAAAAGAATTGATAAGGACAGTGAAACTAACTAGGAGATAAATGAAAAAAAATTCTTTTTCATAATATCAAAACATAAATGCATCAGTTATTTAGTGCAATTTTTTCAAGTAACAAGCATATTCTCAAAAATTGCAAAGTCCAACACGAAGTCTTAAAAGTTGATTTTAGTATCAATTATCCAATCAAATATATTCAACATCCCAATTAAAAGTTAAAAAAATACTTACAAGGTCTGATGCATGAGATATTGCAACATCGACAGTTTTATCAAAGATTTCACGAAGTTCTGATGGAACCTGAGAATGGATAAGAAAAATTCAAGCAATATGCAACTAAACTTGCACATATAAGCATGCAAGACAACCAAGGAACCAAATTATAAACAATTTAGCTGAACTTTAAAGGACCCACACAGATGACTCATCACTGATCCAGTCTATTTATTGCCTAGAATTATCAATTAGGTATATTGCATGCACCTAATACTTTTCTGAAATGACATTTTCCTAAAATGTGGGGAATTGAAGAAAAGTAGACATTTCAAACAACATGTGAAATTGGTACTCTTGTAAATCAAATGTTCTGAAGGTTACAGAGTGCATAATCTTATTATATACCAATTTATACCATTTAATACTACAGTAGGTTTTGTTTTCGATTTATTGCCCTACTGAAACATGTTTTACAAAGAGCATATCACATATCAAAAGTAGAATTAAATGCATATGACCCCTTACCTCACCCAATGTCTTCAAAGTATAAGACAAAGTACGAAGAGCAGCAATTTTCATTGAAGGACCAACATTAGGAGATTCCAGCTGCAAGTTTCCGCGAGAGAAGAGTCAAGACAAGAATCAACAGTTGCAAGACAGCATGTGTGTTACTCTAGCAAACCTGTTTTCCGAGGAAAACTGAAAAGCCCCTTTGAGTAGGCTCAGTCATCTGATCAGTCACACCAACCCGCAAAATATACAGAACGCATGCCTCCAAGAAAACAAAGAGTGGAAAGTATTAGTTTATATATTTTGGATATCATAATAATGTAACCACAATGCACATCAATCCAATATAAAGTTCAATACTTCATAATTCCATCCAGGACTAGAAAAACGAGGATCTGTAAAATTTGAGATGAAACACAAATCACAATATGCTTGTCCTCATCAAAACAATTACCAATCTTTGCTTAAACCATAACATAGCATAGATGTCATACAAATCATGTAAATTAGTTTCTTTAGCATCATATTCACTGATGTTAATCATTCAAAAGAAATTCCATATACTAAATTCTAAGTTTCTAAGAGAAGATTTTCCTATCAAACCAGCATTGGTATTCTTTCCTTCCAAATTTATTGGGAAACGATTATTCTACCGCAAATCTTTGCTGAAACCATAACATAGCACAGATTTCATACAAATCGTCTAAATTAGTTTCTTTAGCATCATATTCGATGACGTTAACCACTCAAAAGAAATTCCATATACTAATTCTAACTTGGTCAAGATTTTTCTATCAAACTAGCATTGGTATTCTTTCCTTCCACATATATTGGGAAACGATTATTCTATTGAAAAGTGCTAGTAGTTATGCCTAGCTAAAGATTGCCTCTACACATGCAAATTTGAGAACAGATGAGCAACTATTAGCATTGGTAAGCTATATTTATCTCACGTTTTTCTTCCATTTAATTTGTATACTGTTTTGTCTTCTATTTCCTTTTTTTTTTTTTGCAAGGCCATATAGTAAGAGGAAGTCATGCCTATACGTTAAACTATGACTATCAAAGAAAATTTGCAGTACAATTTTTTAGACAAATACCAGTGCATGGGCATCGACATGAGGATCTGTGCCAAGCATTTCCATAACTAGCAGGGCATAGTTTTGAAGCTCAATATCTGGAACCAAATACTTCAGACGAATTGCCTGCAACATGAAATTCATGGAACAATCAGCATAAATTGGATGTCAAATAACAATGATGTGCAAAATATTGCACTCCAAACCAAGCTAAAATGCTGAAGTAATGGGCAAAACATATAATTATGTACCCATGATCATTAAAAAATCTTAATGAGAAAGTATTACTCTAGTAAACTATATTCCTGACACCATTCTTAGTAGAACATCCCACCATTTCCATAGACATTCTCAAGCGAATCATTGACAATTTAGAATTTTGGCAATAAATTTACAAATGGACCAAAAAGCAGCCCTCAAACAGTTTTAAGAGAAGCAGCAAACCAAGAAATTATAATGACCAACAAGAGGAGAAAGATGGTTAGAGATTGAAAAGTAACCATTAGCATTGTTACCTGTAAAAAAGAGACCCATGATAAGGTAATGCCCGTCCGAATGTCCTTCACCCAAGGTCCACTAGCTGCAATTTCAGCCACCAATGAGTACTAAGGGAATATCAATAAGAAAGTATGAAATATTTTGATTTAACTTATGCATTAGTAGATAGCAAATTACTGATAATGCAAAACACACAAACCTTATTGCAATATAAAAGCACAATGTTCATAAAATAAAACTATACCAGAATGGGAAAAGACAGCACATGTAACAATTGTGCATGCTCTTACAACAAGGAAAAGACATTATAGCTTTGAAAGTTCCTTACAAGAATGAGGAAGTCAAAAGATCCTCAGAAAGATTATTATAGAACTTCAAAAGTTCGACAAAATATAGCCCTACAATCATCTCACCCACACCACAACCTTTATGAACCAAAAACACCAAATAAGAGCAAGAAATTAGCATCATATAGACGCCTCTCAATCTTATCTTCAAAATTCATGAAATTTATACATGCATTCCCACTGGAACAAAGAGGATATTCAGAACACTATGGAATAGGTCAAATCAATACCTCTGGTGAAGGGCAATACTAAATGCCTTTGCAAGCCACCTTCTAATTTCTTTGCATGACTGGAAGAACCGTTTCCGCGGGGCTGAACCTGGTGAGGCAAAATTAGCTAGTAAATTAATAAACTAATAACATGGAAGAAAAACAAATAGAGAAGCATCTTCCAAAGACATAGAAAGCAAGAAATGAAGAAACAAAGAACTGTATATAAACTACATAGCACATATACCTGTGCCTCTGGATTCATTCCTAAAGCAAGTAATGAACCTAAAGCAGCAGCAAAAGCATCCCGAACAGATGATATTGGATCCTCAAGGGCCTAAAGAGAACATCAATATAATGGATAGAGGTACAGATACCACATGAGCTTCTCAAATATTCAAAACCTACCTTAGTAAAAGAGTAACATGCGCAAAAAACTAAGAAACACCTGCCTTAACACAATAAGATGCTAAATTATCAAGCTCTCCAACTCCGAGGTTTGGCCCACCAATCATAGCAAATGCCCTCAGACAACGTGCTGCAGCTATTCTAACAACAAATGATTTATCCCCAACAGCAAAACGTGTTATAACACGGTAGGCCTCAATATACGCTGACGAGGCAGCATTGCCGCCAGAGCCTTCCAAAGCTTTTTGAAGCATGAATAGAGCCTCTTGTCTCACAAAATCCTGGAATTTCATTAAAATGGGTAACAAAGCCAGAAATTCTAGGCACTACAAAAACTGAAGGATCAAAAAAGTAAGATTTTTATGCAAGATCAGAAGTTCAATAATGTAAAATCCAGGGTTGCACGTTCGACAATATAATCCAAAATAAAGGAACAATCCAAAAGGAAATTAAAATATATTCATGCTCTAGCCAACTCCTTAGTAGTAGAAGGATAGTGACAGTACCAATATAATACCAAAATTCAAATAGTCATCATTATTGACATTATCAATCCTAATCACAATAATATCCACAATATTACAAATTGAATAAGACATACCTCTTGAAACTTCATGAGCTTTGCCACAATATTTGTTGTTTCAAGCAAACCCGACATAATTCTTCTACCGAAATATCGATATAGCTCTCCCAGACATTGTGCAACACCTACAAGTATTGATTACATGAAAATTAGGGCACAAACATGCAGCAAACAACCAATCAGGCAAATGATGGGATAAGCATAATAAAATAACTTTATGGTTACACTGTGCCTTATTTTTTGTTTCCTTTCTTGGGGACAGTCACAAACACTTTTCCAATACCTCTCTCTAATGCAAGGGAGACAGAGGGAGGTACCATATCACATGTAGCAAAGTCTATAACTAACCCAATAGAATAATGCTCAAGGATGATATACACTGTTCTTTTATCAATTGTGAACAATCTGAAATTAATTTTTTAGCAGTTAAAAGAACTATATAGAAAGGGCATGACAACTAATAGGTTTCTAGCCACCATGGGATAACCAAGCCAACATAAATTTACCCACAAGAATAAATTTCAGTTGAAACTGTGATGTCAATGTTAAAAGGAACATTCAAAATGAAGATGAAGCCCAAGTCAGATGTTTTTACAGAAGTGCCAATTTCCCTTCTCCAAATAAATTGTCATGCAATGGGGCATTCTTACTATTTCCCAAAGCCAGTATGATTCTCATGAACATGAAGTATCCACATTTCTTTATGCTAAACGAAGAGCTACATTCTAGTTCAATTGCTCAGATGCCAGCAACATAAGGTTACATATAGAGATCATAAACAGAAATTTGCTGTCTTGATTCTCATCAAAAATATATCTAAACACACAAATCAACACAGTTTTCTGAAACACAGATGTCAAACATCACCCTATAGAAAAGTGAGGCAACACCGCTGTGAAGGCTAGCCCCTAAGTTAACTTCCTTAACCTGCACTTATGCTTTCGATTGCCTCTTGACATATCACGCAGGAAATAATCCCTTAAACAGCCAAGTAAGGACTCATTTGCAGTTTCTGAGAAACATAATCATTTGCTAAATTCTCGCTGCATTATTTTAGCGTACACATCCTGCCTGATGTTTGGAACGCAAATTGCATCATTAAAATATAACTCAAGTTTAAGAAAAGTTTTCAATCTAGAAGCTACATTCTTTCCCAGTTCAAATGCAACTAGAAAAACATTATAAAAAAAAAGGTGAAAAGCGTATCAAGCAGGAAATTAAACTTTAAGAGAAAAAAAGGAGGATATGAACTAACCAGCAACTCTCTGAGGCTCACTCTTCTTTCCATCGGAGAGAAAACCTTGAAGACTGCTGGCTCTCGAATATATAGAAATGGTATCCCCTTTTGATATGATCTTCCTCATGGCCACGGATGCCAAATGGCGAACAGGTCGCCGCGCACCCAGAACAAGCAACGAGTACAACGCATCCTCGCATTTTCTTTGCCACAGCAAAATAGAATCCTGAAACCGACATTTCCCCGTCAAACACAGAACAAGACTGAAGAAAACATGGAAAAGATAACTGCATTGTATCGGCGAAGAACAGAACAAAATAGACCTTGGGCTCTTCTTCGATGGCGGCGATCAGATCGGAGAGGAGATCGAAGCAGAGGAGAGGATCGGGTGATTGCTGAGACGAGGAAGCGACGATGGACTCTAGTTGCGCCACCAGGACGCCGAATCGAGAGAGAGGTACGTTCTCTCTCACGTAGTTCTTCGCCATTAACAAAAGAGGATTTGAAACAGAGCCCCAAAGGGGAGATTATCAATCGGTTTTCCACTTAGACAGCTAAGAAGCTTTTAAGCTTTCACTGGTGTTTCTATCTGAAGGCATGCCTCTTAGATAATGTAACTTTTGAGTTATTTCCTAATATGACTTCAATAAGATCTTGTGGTCTGATAGCGAGTGCATGACATACTCAAAACTCGTTATGAACGTGCGAGCTCCCGTGGTGAGTTCGGATTAGTCGAACACTCACGTAGTGCCGGAAATTGGATGGTTTACATCAAAAAAAAAAAAAAAAAAGTAAGAATACTGATGACTAAGTTTTGAAGAGGGAGGGCTTTTTAGATAGAAGACATGGAGGAATAACTAGTGTTATTCCTTTTTTTAATTTCCCCCTACTGAAAGCACTTGTTTGCTTATATCAGCAGGGAAATTTCAAATAGACACACCTATTAATTACATCACAAATAATATAATAATTTAGTTTTATGAAACTAGGCGATGCTTCTTTGGTATTTATTGTTCTTGAGATCCGGTTACTCTCAAGTCGTCTATAGCTACCAGATCTGTCAGATATGGTTGTTAGTCTCACAATTTCAGACCTTCTCTCTGCACGTAAGTTTGTTTTCTTTGTTTGGGTAAGAGATATGTGTTTTTGATTTCAACAATTAGATCTATGATTCTTTGATGAGGTTGTTCTATTATGATTATCTGATTGACTTCTTGATGTGTCATCTGTTGTATGCTACTTTGATCTGTTCTAGTTTTCTTTCATATCCATTATGTTCTCTTATTGTGAGTCGGATGTTCTTAGCCTCTTAAGATAATTCGATTTTTCTTTTCTTAATTTTGTGGTGGCTCTTTTTTTGTTTAGATCTTTTTAAGTTGGTGGGGTGCTTGCATATTTTGTGACTCTAACTACCTACCTTGCTCTCGGGTGGTGAGAACTTAGTCCATTTGAAGTTCCTGTTCTAGGATCTGGACTTCATTTGCATACTACTACTATTTATTGCATGAGAGAGTTCAAGTTATGGGCTTGGAGAAATAGAGAAAATTCATTGGAATTTAGATGTAGTCATGGCACACAGCCTTTCATTTTGAATGCTAGTTACAAAATGTTGTGTGCCTTGTCTTTGTTGACAATTGTGCATGTCTAGGACAGGAGCTCTGTCCATATTTTCTATCTCATCTGCTCATAATGTTTCTTATTGCTGTATAGTGGTTGATGCTGTGATCATAAACTCTTTTTTCGATCTAGATTTTACATTGTTAAACATTTGTTGAAACCTTTATTGTTTCATGCTATGTGGCTTTTAGTCAACATTCAACCGTTAGTTAACATTGTCTTATACAAAATGTTTTATCGGTTTTCTAGTACACAATGGAGCATGTATGATTTTTTTTTTTGAAAGTTTGAAGCTTTCTGTTGTGGTTCGATAGACGATTATTTGGTTTGTTTGAATAAGCGATGTGAAGACTTATAGCGTAACTAGCAACAAGAAAAGCCAATTTTACAGGGGTGTAAGGTAATATCAGATTATGGTCACCATCAGGTATTTATATATATAGTGCCAGTTTTTTACGTATTTACTCTTTTAACCTACATCACTATTATCCTGTCACATCTGCATATGAGTCTACTAGAAATAGACTCTCTACTATGTAGCGATAAGGTTGCATACTATCAGACCTCCCAGATCCCGCTTCACTGTGAAAATTCGAGATATGATGATAATGATGAGGAGTTTAATGGAACTACTAGAATCTGTCATAGTGTGTGGTTAAATAATTAAGCTTAGTGGGTCTACAAACATACAGGCACTTTGAATAGTACAATCATACATAGTGAAAGCCTACTATTATTTTAATGGTAGGTCCTATTTGTTCTTCCATTATATAGGCTCATGGAATGTAAACAAATTTTCTTCATCAAGAATGATGTCTTCATATTTCTTTAAGAGACGCTCATAGTCATCTTTGTTGAATTCAAGCATATATTCTTCAAGATCTTGTAAATCTTCAAAGTGTAAAGGAGAGATTAAGATGGTCCTTTAAGAGATAAACCAAAGGCTGGTATATGATTAATTCATCTTTTCATAAAAATATATTTTTAGCATTCTAGGGCCTAAGGGAGGTATATGTAATCATGGTTATGAATACCGTTTCGTACTAAGAAAACAAAACAGTATCAATGAATATGGTACCAACCATGGTAGTAGCCAATACCTGAGTTTTCTCCTAGTATTGGTCGGTATTTGAAATATCAGCCAATATCATGAGTTTTGAAAACTCTAAGGACTAATTACTAAAAATCTAAAAATTTTACCCTATCTCCTCTCTTGACCCATCTGCTTCTTCCTATCTTCTCTCTCATTTATCATTTTCATTTCTCTATCTCATACACTCTCCTCTTTCACACTCTCTATACGCTCTCTCTCTCTCATTCTCCTCTCCAGTGGTTGCTCCTTCCTCTCTGGCCAGCAACAACATCGCATGACTTCCTCGTGTCCTCCATACCACCATACCACCAACAAGCCTCCTCGACTCCTCCATGCGTTGCTACCACCGAACCATTTTTAGGCTTCACCGCTTCAGTTATCCCCTCCTCCACACCACTCTACTCTCTTCCTACCACCACCGTCAACCACTGCCTGCCACCACCACTTTTGGAGTTGCCACTCGCCAGATCTAAAAAGGATCCAAATCCAAACCTGACCTGACCCAAAAACCCAAACCATATACATTGAGATTTTTTTGAGTGGGTTTTTGTAATTGTTTTTTTTTTTTGCTTAATTGCATTTGTGAATTATGATTGTGAATGGGTTGGACTGTTGAAAGTTGAAAGTTGGAATTAAATTGTGAATTGGATTGTGATTTGTGTTTATTTAGAATTGGATATTTGGATTAGAGTTGAACAAATGATGCATGGTTTTTTTTAATCTTATTAGTTATGATTTGGTTCATTCATAGGTATGGCTATGCATGAATTGAGATTTGAATTTTGAGAGTTGAAACTTGAAAGTTTCGTCTTAAAAGTTAAAATCGAGAAAGAGAATGTAAAATAATCTTGTATTCATGTTAGTATTTAAATTTTAAACTTTAAAGTAAATAATTAATTGATATAATAATTTTTTAATATTCTTAAAATGAGCATAATAGTATTGGTAAATGTTTTAGTTTCTATTACTTTTAATTGCCTTTATATCTTGATTTTGGTTACAAATCCTTGTGTTTTGATTCAAATGTGAGATAAATTGAGTGGAAATGGTGTGAATATTGTATGAATATTAATTGGATTATTTTGTGAATTTGTCATGAAGGTTGAAGGGAAAGTCTCATAAATTTTGCCTAAAAAGAGAAGAAGAAGAAGAAAAGTGGTGACAAATGTCAGCACCGAGGGAATGGCATCCAATTGTTAGTCATGGTGGTGACATAACTAAATTTTAGTCATAACGACATAATTTGTCACCACCGTGACAAGTTCCCTCACAAGGGTGACTTAACTTGTCAACCCATTGTTTCATTTAATTCATCAACTTATTGTAGGAAAATCCCGGGAGGTACATCACATGTACCAGCAGCGGAAAACAAAAATTTTTGTTCCCGAGACTTTCCCGAAACCCAGGATCCAGGTGTCGGTATGAAGACATCAACCTAAATAGCCAAAAGAGACTATCTCTAAAG
>JANITW010000008.1:21853952-21898577 GCA_027564335.1 Erythroxylum williamsii | reverse complement strand
ATATCAAGTTAAATAAATGAAAACTAAATTATTATATATATATATATAAATTTCAAATAAATTTTGATTTAATAATTTAATAAAATTTGATTTTTAGATTATTATTAATAAAATGGAATGATTTTATTAGAAATTTATTAAAAAATGTTATATAAGAGATTAAAATAAATTTATTTAATTAAAAATAATTTTTAGCTTTATTTAATGTGTAATTATTGTCAGTAATAAAAATATAAGTATCAACAATTAAATATAACTTTTCTATTAAAAAAAAGTAGAATCATACAGTCCCTTAACTTAATTCATACAAAACTTCTTCATTATATTTTGTCCCTAAGGTCATA
Source organism: Erythroxylum williamsii (assembly GCA_027564335.1). Taxonomy (NCBI): domain Eukaryota; kingdom Viridiplantae; phylum Streptophyta; class Magnoliopsida; order Malpighiales; family Erythroxylaceae; genus Erythroxylum; species Erythroxylum williamsii. The sequence goes on along the minus strand of JANITW010000008.1, from coordinate 21,898,233 downwards.
TTTATATTGTAATTAAAGAAAAAAAGTTGAATCTACATCTATTCCATATGACAAAGAGAGAGAATTGTTTTTGGTTTTATTTTTACTTTAGTTTATGTTAATTTTAAATCTGGTCCAACCAATCAAATTTGTCTCCTTACTTCACGGTAGGTATTTTATGACAAAGTTGTTTGACTGCAGCGGAGATCTTACATTTCAGGAAGAGTCATGACAAATTAATTTTAGAAAATAGAAAATATCAGATCCTTACATCAATATGATAACATCAAAGTAAAGAGTCACGCATGACTTTATAATTACATGACCAAAAAGATGTCACACTACTGCTACATACATCTGTGGACCACACTCATTCCGCGTCCGAACTGAACCAGTTCCGGTCTGATTTATAATATAATTAGATATTTAAAAAATATATAAATTAGCTTCCCATTCCCTATATACCATGCCATTATTTAGCATCTTTAATTCATCGTCATCACATCTCTCTCTCCGTCTCATCTAACAGTCTCGCCGTTGAAGCATCTTTCACCACAGACTGTTAGCAAGATCAACGGCACCATGAAGAAGCTATGCCGTAGAGGGGCCATACACCCTTCACCACCCACCATCTCCGACCATCTCTCCTTCCTCCCCGCCGCCATCCTCACTCTTGCCTCCACCTTGTCTCCGGAGGACAGAGAGGTGTTGGCCTATCTCATCTCTTCCTCAGCCTCCAACACGGTTCATAATAACATGACCAGAAATTTATCATCATCATCATCATCATCGCCTCTCCGCAAGTCCACTACTCCTAGTAGCCCAAAGACCGTAGGTCGTAGGAAGATTGGCGACGACCATCCTCCGTTGTTCTACTGCGACTGTTTCAGGTGCTATTTGAGCTACTGGGTTCGATGGGACTCGTCTCCCAACCGCCACCTCATACACGAGATCATCGATGCTTTTGAGGATAGCTTGTTGGCACAGAGAAAGCATATGGGTAACAACAAGAGCAACAGAAAGGACAGGAAGAGGAAGGTGACGAACGGGGGTCCTGATCAAGGGTCGTCGAAGAGCTCCGATAAGTCGGGCGGCGATCAATCTGATTCCCCGAAGGACAGGAAGAGTAGCAGCGACTGTGGTGGGGGCGATGAGGAGGCAACGGAAAAAGGGTCGGTGAGGAGGTTGGTGAGTTTCATCGGGGAGACGTTATGGGGAGTGTTGGGTTAGTGAACGTTGCCGGTAAGTGAAAAAGGGTTGTCGGAGCTTAGGGGTTGCGACTTGCGACTATAAATAACATGTGTCTGTTTACCTTTTTTTTCAGGGTTTGTTTTCCAGCAAGCAGTTCTGTAAGTAAATATCTTGTAGAGAATCTAGGAGGCTGGTAGTTTCTCCGTATCTATAAAAAGCAAAAACAGATCATTGCATGAACTCTGATCCATGTCTGTTGGTAGATCTTTCAGCTCTCTCTATTGATATATATGATTATATATCGCACAAGGCAGATGTGTATGCTCAATATTATCTTCAATGAGCTTGTTTTTCTTCCTTTTTGTCCTCAGGCTTCACTTCAATGTGTTCTGTGTTTTTTTCCTTCCTCTCTTATAATTAACCCTCTCCTCACCCTTAGTATAAGCACTGAAAAACAAACTTAAAATGTATAAATTTAAAATTTTCCTTTTAAGTGGCACAATATTGAATATTCTTTTTAGTTTGTTGAAATAGTATTTTTTGTTTAATTAATATTTTTTAAGTTTAAATTTTATTAAGAAAATAATATCTCGCTTAACCAATTTTAAAAAAATGTTAAAAATGGTGTAAAAATAATATTTTAGTCATTGATCAAAATAAATAAAACAAGAATCCACTGAGTTTATTAATAGTGATGAAGCAGCCACCACTGATTCAGACACACGCAGCACCCACCAATTCAGTTCCAGCTTCAATCTGCTTGTCTTCTTGTTCCCCGTCACCCGTCATTTTCCCTTTATATTTTCTTACTGTATTCACTATGGTTGCCTCATCTGCTTTTGGAGCAAGTACATTCTAATGTCCTAAGAAAGGTTCTTGGAATGCTCTATGTTATTGCCCTGTGCTAAGAAAAAACGGACGCCAAGAAGTTGTCTCGCCATTCGCCAACCTCGATGAGCACATGTGCGGTGTGCCCTTTCTACACTTGCCCCAAACTTTTTGTTGTTTAATGTTTACGCTCAACCTTTAAGAAATCTAAATCTTTGAATCTGCATGAGTGGATACGCATTGTGCTCTTTAACTCTGATTATTCTATTATTATAGCTCACTTCAAGATCTCGTCTTTCAACTCCATTGCTCTAATCAATTTTTGATCTTAACTTGCATTAACTCATAGATACATTGCCAATCAAATGCGGTGTGGAAAAGGTGAAGTCTTGTTTTAAATTCTAGCCAAGCAAGTAAGATTTGACTCTTGCGTGTGTAGCTAGTTGCTATCATGCAGGGGAAGGAGTAGGAGTGGTTGAGCAACGCAGGTCCTGTTAATGAAGTGTAGTGGCATCATTGGCTGGAAGTGAAAGGAGTGAAAAAGGGGAGAGAGAGAAACCAAACAAGAAGCAAATTGACTCTTTCAATTCAATCGTTTGAATGAGTCCAGAATCAAAAAAAGGAAGTCCGCTTCTCTCTAATTTGTTATATCCAAGAAAAACGCACAAATGTCAGCTGCCTTGCCTTTCGGTCATTATCAACAAGCAAAAAGCTGCGGTACTTGACCGTTTGAGGCAGAAAAGTTGAAGTCATACAGATACAGCAGACTATTTAATTACTACCTGTTAATTAATTTCCAAATCACATTTTGACATCTTATTGATACATGAATCACTATAGCTGAATACTTTATTCTTTTCTTAGTTCAAAAGTTATTATCTTTGATCTTATGGTCTACGATTTGAGCATCTGACGTAAGAGCAGTTGATGGATTGACTAAGATTTGAGTGAGAATTGATAATTTAGGTTGAGAAATGGTGGCATTAGGTCAAGTTAGAGCTGGAAGTCTCAATCAACAGCATCAGTCCCAACCTAAAAGAGGTGTAGTCTGGGAGCGGGATGGGCCTATTGTGGAGAAGTGACTTGGAATGAAAACCAGTGCTTGTATTCGTTTTATGTATGACTCTTTATTTCCAGGTAGGAATAGGATAGCTAGGCATGAACAGGTATGGATGATGAGCTGATGGAGACACAACCTTTGAAGCGCTCAAGAATGAGATTTGGGGTGACTAGGGTAGACTGAGAAGTGAGAGGAAGGCCTTCTCTAACGCATTGATCGTACTGCTCCAATGCAGAAACAATGGAGCTGAAATCTGGCCGCTTGGATGGGTTCGCTGCCCAGCACCTTTTTATCAGGTTCGCAAGTGCGGGCTGACAACTAGCAGGTAATGGAGGGCGTTCATTCTGCCAAAGAATACTCATTTATTACACTTGATGTCATTCAACCAAACAACCAAGCAACCAGGAAATTACCTTCTCAGCCACTGCAAATGCAGCCTGCACCGGGGTCATTCCTTGAAACGGAAGCAACGCCGTCGTCAGCTCCCACATTACTATCCCAAAACTATATACATCTACTTTTCTTGTGTACGCTTTCTCCTTTATCATTTCAGGTGCCATCCACCGGTACGTTCCCATGTTGCCTTTGCTCTCTCGGCACTGCGTTTCTAGACACGATGTTCCGAAATCTGCCACTTCTACCCTCATTTCTTCATTTAGAAGCAAATTATTAGATTTTAGGTCTCTGTGGATCACGCCTTGAGAATGAAGATACTCCATTCCTCTTGAGATATCAAGCGCTAACCTCAGTACTGTTTGTGTTGAAAGAGAGTACGGTTCTTTCTTGTTCAGATACATCCTTAGTGTTCCTTGAGACATATATTCTGTGATGATACAGTACACTGGTGGCTTTTTACAAGCTGCAATGAACTGTAACCATAAAATTTTAAATCCATTAATAATTTGGATCATCACGCTTTGTCTACATGGTGACCTACTGGACAGATCAAGGTAATTGGTAGAATTGTGTTCTTATCCCAGTTCAATTTATAGATGCATCGAAACTAACTTCCAGGCAGCCAGTGGAACCTTTTTCTTCTCTATTATGTATAACTGAATTAATCAAAATGCGTCCAACATATAACCAGAAGACTAAATTTCCTGCGTTTCAATCTTAATAAAGAAATAATTTACCTGCACTATATTGGGATGAAAGAGGCGCGAAAGGAAAGCAACTTCAGACTTAAATTGTTGTTCAAGCAAAGCTCTAGTCTCCTCCTCCTGGTTTGGAATCCTCACCATTTTCACTGCAACAGCTCTCTGCTTATAAATTCCACGGTAAATCCTACTATGAGCCCCTGAGGCAAACTTGTTACCTATAAACAGTTGCGAAAGATCAGCTGTCCATTCCTCTTGATCCTCCTTCGAAGCATCCCAGGCCTCAACAGTCTCAGATTCCAATATCATAGACCATGATTCTAAACTGTCAAATCTCTTCCTCTCCGTGTTCTCCACGTCAAAATTCGACTGTGTTTTCCACGCAGACGGGATTGACACCGTCTTGCTCTTAGATCTTCGAAACCGTAATGCATGGAAACATGAAGTCGCCATTGAAGAAGGGCTTTATAATCTCACCTTAGAACTTTCTGTGACATGGGTTGTGTTCAAGTTTTTGTGTCAAAACAAACAATCAGAAGGAGCTTTCCTTCTGGATGTATGTCTTGATTTCAGAAAGTGCATGAACTGATTCAGAAACATGGGGCCTATGGTGTAATGAACATGAAAAATGGGTTTTCATGAGGTGGCCAAAGCAAGGACAAACGAGTCACAGAAGCAAAAACGAGGCAACAATTTTTTGCAAGAAAGAACAGAGAGAGCAAGTTAAATGCAAGCAATCCATCATGAGAGCTTTTCCATGAGGAAAGGAAGAAAAAGAACAAAACTAGTGAATCGGGTCATGGAGAAGGCAGGAGAGCTAACAACATAAAATCTCTAAAACAGAAGAAAGTCAAGGAGTTTGAAGAAAATGCAGGACGGTTGCATGTGGCTAAAAGAGAGAAGAGATTTTCACGGCTTTTCTGGGAAAGACATCAAGAAATTGATTAGGTTCCTTAGCAATGGAAAGATGAATTCAAAACAGAGATTTCAGGGGTGTCTTGTGATTGCCTTCGTTCAAAAGCAAGACTTTTTTTTTTTTAAAAAAATGTTCGATAGCGAGATTGATAGAAAGAGAGAGGAAAGGGGAGGAGCATTTTTCTCTACCGAATCCAACTCCTCCGTTTCTGCATGTTTCTTTTTACGTCATAAATGTTATCAAGTGGATACAGTGTCGAAAAGTGCTCTAATGACACGAAGTTAGTGGTTATTAATTATTATCCTTTCCTTCAAGCTCTGGTCCTACTCCTATTACATGTTCTAACTAACAAACTCGCACTCCCATTTTCGACTTTACAGAGACAAAAATGGGCAAGTACACTTGTCCAGTGTTGCTTAGGACAAGTGGCGTATGATACAAACATGCTGTCTCTTTTATTCTTCTGTGCTGTGCGCACAATCTGGTTCTCTTTTTTCCAATGGCCTACTTAGTTCTAATTTCATGTAATCTTCATCCCAAAAGGCCTTAATTAATCCAAGTATTGATAGATTGCATATGAAAGCATTTCCTGTTATACCCAGCCCTAACTAAATTGTCATTACCTTAAACGATTTTAGGGCCTCAAGGCTAGTGCATGATTTCCAGATTGTGCCAAATCTTATGTTCTTTAGTTATTTTCCTTCTCTGAAACACATTAAATAACCTCTCCATACATTTCCTTTTCTTTTTCTTTTGGCTATGTCGACACGTTATGGCATATGATTCTACCTAATATTCTTAGCACAAACCAGCAAATTAGCTGGCCAGATGCTCATACCCCCGGAAAGGATTCAGGCCCCGGCCAAACTAGTTATCGTCACCTTTATTCCAAACGAAAAGACTTGGTTTTCCTGAGAAAATGGAATCAAGCATGAGTTTTCCCAACCAGTGGCTTATAAGCCACGTCTAATAGTATTCCACGACTATATGTTTTAATCAAATAAAACTGAGTACTTTCCTTACATGTTCCTTAAATTGATTTTTTATCTTGAAACCTTAAGGTATCGTATTGTAGGTCTGAGTAATTTCGTATTGTAGGCAGTTCGTTGCATATTTAGTTTTAGATAAGAATATGGCCGAAGACACATAAGTTTTCTATGTCGTGTGTTCATGTTTTCTTTAAGAGAAGAATACCAATATATACATGTTTGTTAGCGAAGAATTTCGTTCTTCCCTTTTTTTTTTCCTCTTCATACGTTACATATCTATATACAAGAATAACTTTTCAGTCAACTCTAATTATTGTTACTAATTATGGATCCCTACCATTATGGCCTACTTTAATTATAGAATTTGACTCTTTGACTCCTACAATTATGCCAACACAATCATGCAATCAGTCCAACAACATGAAAGAGAGCATTCGAAAGAGAGGTGTGAGGGGCTCGCCATGTAGTATTAACAACCTCCTGAAAGTCCTTATGTAAAGTCCAAGCATCCTAGAAATGAAAGGCCCCTAAAGACATAGGAGGACATAACTGAATAATCGAAGTAGAATCGGATTATGATCTGACTGAATGCATGGCAAGTGATGTAGAGAGGCTTCCGGGAAGAGAACATACCAATCTACATTGCAAAGGGCTTTATCCAGCTTGACATAAGTGGAGAACAAACCATACAGCTTCCTCTGATATGTAAAGTGTTGCCCTTAAACCCAAGGTCCAGTAAAGCGCAGTCATCCATGTTCTCACGAAACAAGCAAGTGTGACTTAAAGAAAAACTGCCCCTTTTTTTACGAGGCACAATTATAATCATTCAAATCCCCAATGAGAAACCAAGGCCTGTCAATAACTTGGCTGAGTTGGGACATTTCCTACCAAAAGATGCAGCGGCATGGTGCTTGAGGGGAAGCATAAATAACTATCAAGAACCAGGTACCACAAACCCCCACTGTTATTAGTAAATGGACAAATTGTTTGTGGGAACCAAAACTTGAACTTGGACATTATTATCCTTCCATAAGCACCAAATACTACTTGAGAAACCAGTGGGATCTACACGAAACATGTGGGCGAAGCCACAAGTTGTTTCGAGCTCTCTCCCCTGAGATATGAGTTTCCACCAGAATGAGAATATCTAGTTTATAAGTATGTACAAGATCTTTGATACCATAAGAGAAATATGACTGACCTGCACCACGTCAATTCAAAGATTAAATTGAAAAATTCTTTATATATAAAGTAATTATTATCTATACATACAAATGATATAATAAAATTGTCTACATATACAAATAAGAATGTGCTAAATAATTTTTTTATGTAATTAGACTTATATAAAGTGATTATAGATCATGTAACCAAATATATTATTTTAACATAGTTTATATATATATATATATGTACATACTTTTTAGTGCATATATATGAAAATTATTATAATAACTTTTGGAATATTTAAAGATAATACTTGAGATTAAATTCACTCGTTATAAATACATATTTTTTATTTTGTATTATTCTTAACTTTATTTTTATTTAAAATTTAAACGATGTTTTTTCATCTTAATTTAAAATATAATAAAGTATAATATAATATACGAAGAACTGTTTTCAATACATATTTTTTATTTTATATTATTTTTAATTTATATTTATTTAAAATTTTAACGATTTTTGTCCATCTTAACCTAAAATATAGTAAAAGTATAATATAATATATGAAGGACTATTGTCAATACATATTTTTTATTTTGTATTATTCTTAATTTTATATTTATTTAAAATTTAAAATTTTCATCTTAATTTAAAATATAATAAAAGAATAATATAATATATGAAAGACTGTTTTCAAATTTATAAATCTAGTTCTAAGTTTGTTACCATATCCGTAACATTCTGAACCTAACCAGGAATTTTGTGTGCCTACAAGATGTTTAAGAAGGATTTCAATTATATGAAAATACTTTTGAGTCATCAATATTCAGATTAATCATCGCTCGAATCGGATAAATCCCTTACAGAAAGTAAAGCTTTAACTTAAAATTTTAATCGACTTCATTAATAAAAAAAAATTTGAGCCACATCTTCATTTAAACCAAAAAATGCTCCTTATGCATTCACCTAAATCTTGAGTGACCTCAATTCCAGTTTTAATCCCGAACATAAGTTTGTTGACATCACGCCAGGTCAGTCACTGCCGTCAAACAAGAAATGGAGGTCAATTGCTAATTTCGTGCAGAGTGACAAAAGTGTCTCAATGCAAAAAGTAAAGTTATCAAATAGGCCAGCTTGACAGTAGATCAGACCCAGATTAAAGCTCTCCTTTATCAAATTCAATTAGGTAGCTTAATCTCCATCTGAAATTCACCTAAACTATTTAAAATAATATTATTTTAATAAAGAATTTGAGTTATTCGTACCCAAGAAAATCAAACACAGTGAAAAATCTGGGGGCCGCTCGAAGAGTTTGAAATCAAGTGAGCTTCCATGGCAGCCATGGCGGCCAACGAGTTCAAGACAAACTCTTCTTCTGGTAAAAAAGTCATACTGGAACTAATTCATTTCTTGACGCTAATAGATTAAACCAACTTATTCAACTATTATTTTTGTCAAAAGCAATACTCAATTTATATTAATTTATTTTATCACTGTTTAAAACCAGACTAGACCAGAACTTAAACCATAAGACAAGAACTAAAACCTCAAAGCAGATTATGGAAATGGAGTCGTTTAGGAACAAGGAGCAAAGGTTGCTGCTTCTGTAACGTTATTCCAAACTTATCGTTCATGTCCAAATTTGCAGGGTCTTCACCATTTGGAAGAGACCAATCAAAGGACTGAATCAAGGCGGCTAAAATCAAAGGAACTTGTCTCGCAGCCATAGGTAGTCCTGGGCAAATTCTTCTTCCTCCTCCAAAAGGTAGTAGCTCAAAATTCTGACCTTTGAAGTCCAAACTTGTCCCAAGAAATCTTTCTGGTCTGAACGATAATGGATCTTCCCACACTGTAGGATCGCGTCCAATTGCCCAAACATTTACCATCACCTGAGAGTTCTTTGGAATGGTGTGATTCATAACCTCGCAAGTCTCAGCTGCACAGCGTGGGATGAGAAATGGCGCAGGAGGGTGCAACCTTAATGTCTCCTTCACGCATGCATTTAGATATGGAAGTTGAGAGGCATGAGTTTCCTTTAATGGGTCCTCGCTGATTTCTGTTCTTAGCTCTTGGCGTACTCTCTTCATGGCATCTTTGTTTTTCATCAGTTCAGCCATTGCCCACTCGACTGTTGAACTAGTTGTGTCTGTTCCTGCAATAAATAGTTCCTGTAAAGTACGTCAATGGCAGAAATAGATTGAAAAACAGTAATTTGTGAAACTACTACTTCTATCTTCTTAACCAACACGCAAAACAAATTTCCCTTTATCTTCTATCCACAAAATTCGGCAGTAAACAAAAACTATAGACCTAAAGAGAAATACAAACCAGCTGGACTGTCACAAAAGTACTCAAGATTGCCGTCGATTAACGACTTCATATGTCCTGTCTAATATTATGGTGTCTTATTATGTCCAATAAATCTTAGTTATTTATTTATGTAAGTCCCATATAAGTCCCGTAAAATAAATGACTGAAATTTCATAAGACGGAATAAGACAAGGTAATATTGGACAAAAGATCTTGTACTTTGATTAACACACAAAACACACCCACGGCAAAGACACAAAATAGTACAAATAACTGAAACAAAAAAAAAAGGTTTGAGCTGTTTACTCACAAGAAACAACCAGTTGATCTTTTGATCATCAAATCCGTTAGCAATAAAAACGTCCAAGAAGTCAACTTTCCTGGAGTCCTGGACTTGGGTTTCTCTTCTTCGTTTAATGTCTGATTCCCATGTCTTAAACATTTGATGGACACATCTCCGGACCTTCCATTTCAGGCCTTGAAGATCACAACGAGCAAGCATAGGATAAAAATCTGCAATATTTGGACTAGCTCCCAACTCCAACATTTTCCACACCAGGCGTTTCAATCCAGTTCCTATACCTTCTTCTTCGTAACTAATGACGTCCCTCGAGAACAAAAGATTACCTAGTATGTTGAAAACAGTAGCAAAAACTACTTCTCCAATGTTGACAATATCCCCTTCTCTAGCTCCCAAGACCTCAACCATCTCTGTCACCTTCTTCTCTCTCAAGATGGCTTGTGATTCGATTGCTTTGGCAGAGAACAGTTCAGTCCTGCAAAGGGCTCGTAAGTGCTTCCATTGATCGGTGCACTCAGTGGTCCAAACAATCGCCACCCGATCAAGAACTTCGGGATCGCAAGGAGTGGCTTTTGGTATCTTTCTGCCAGAAAACAAACGATCATGGGTTTTGAGAATCTCAGTTGCTGCCATCGGAGAAGATGCAACAACAAGGAGCTGTGCTCCGAGCCTTAGTGAAATCAAAGGGCCATGAACTCTTGCCAGATTTGCCAACGAAACGTGAGGCTTTTTCCCCATCTGGTGAATGTTTCCTATGATGGGCCATGGCCTTGGACCTGGTGGAAGATGCTGACTTTTGGGAGATGGCGATGAAATGTTTCTGAATTGTTTAAAGATCAGAGGTAACAGAACAAGAACAAGAGGAAGAACAAGAAATGAAATGGTTTCAAGACTAAGAAAAGAACTTTTGTCCATCTGTAAATCACTAGGGAGGATTCTGCAGAAGCTGTTCTGTACCTTAAAAAATTGATGGGATTCATATAAGTATCCAAATGGAAATTATAAAAAACTGACATATATATTTCCGTCCAGGCAAGCACTTACTGTTTACAGTCAATCAATTAATTAATTAACTCAGAATCCAAAGTTCTTAAACAATGTAGTTTCATGGGGAGAATCGTTGGACAGTTCTAACTTCGAAGGATGACAAAATCGTCCAACTTAATCTGGGTTGGTTTGAAGTCAGCAAATTTAACTTACATAGATCCAGTTGCAAATCAAACTTTTAATTACAAAATTTTTAAAATTTAAGTTAAGACTAAGTTCGAACTCAATAATTTAACTCAGCTTCAAGCCTGATTGTAGTGAAAATGATGTTTTTTTTATTTAACAATAAACTATAAATTTTTAATAATAAAGCACATTTATTTATAATTAATATTTGAAAAATACTTTTTATAAATATAAATTCAATTGATTTTGATTAAAGAATTCCTTAAATTAATTATTCAATTGTCTCTGCGTGGTTTATAAACTAAGACATTAATGGATCGAGGCAACAAGATAAAGAAAAAGATTGGAACTTCAATGAGGTTCTTCTTCAGCTTAAATTCTTTTAGGAACAAGAAGTAAGGGTTGTTGCTTCTGTAATGTTATACCAAACTTATCATTCATATCCAAATCCTGAGGATCCTCACCATTTGGAAGAGACCAATCAAATGACTGAATCAAGGTGGCTAAAATCAAAGGAACTTGTCTTGCAGCCATAGGTAGTCCTGGACAAATTCTTCTTCCTCCTCCAAAAGGTAGCAATTCAAAGTTCTGACCCTTAAAGTCCAAACTTGTTGCAATGAATCTCTCAGGTTTAAATGATAATGGGTTTTCCCATACAGAAGGATCTCGCCCGATTGCCCAAACATTTACTATTACTTGAGAGTTCTTGGGAACTGTGTAGTCCATGACCTTGCAGGTCTCAGCGGCACAACGTGGAATGAGAAATGGCACTGGAGGGTGTAACCTTAGAGTCTCCTTCACGCTTGCGTTCAAATATTGAAGTTGACCAACTTGACATTCCTTTATGGGGTTTTGGTTGAATTCTCTTAGCTCTTGACGAACTTTGTTCATGGCTTCCTTGTTCTTGATCAGCTCCGCCATTGCCCACTCTACTGTTACCGTAGTTGTATCTGTTCCCGCTGTGAACAGTTCCTGGACAAAGTTCAATAATCAATAACTCAACATATGCTTGTAGATTAAAGTGCATTGAGAGAGGAAGGTAAGGGACTAAGCTTTGCTTACAAGAAACAACCAATTGATCTTCTGGTCATCGAATCCATTAGCAATAAAAACATCCAAGAAATCAGCTTTCCAAGAATACTGGTCTTGGCTGTCTCTTCTTTCCTTGATGTCTGATTCCCATGTCGCAGACAATTCTTTGATCAATTGCAACAATTTTCTTTTCTGACCCTGAAGATCCCATATTGGAAAATAATCAGGAAGATATGGAGTAGCCCCTATCTCCATCATCTTCCACACAAGGCATTTCAGTCCATGGCCTAAACCTTCATCTTCGATACTCATGACATCCCTAGAGACAAAAAGGTTACCTAGTATATTGAAAACAGTTGCAAACACTGCCTCTCCGATGTTAACATCTTTCCCTTCTCTGACTCTCAAGAACTCAACCATCGCTGCAACTGTCTTTTCTCTCAAGATGGCGTGTGACTCGAGTGCTTTTGTAGAGAACAGTTCAGTTCTACAAAGGGCTCGTAAATACTTCCACTCACCCATTACGTAATCGATTCGAAGCTCATTCGGCAGCTTGTCTGGTGAGTCACGAGCCTTGTCTTCATCATAGCTTTCCCTTGAGTGAAACACCGTTTCAATCGAGACATCAGAGACGTCATCCGAGCTCTCCTCGAACACCTTGTCGTCAACATAACTTGCTTCACGAATAGGCTCGATCACCGTTGTGACGGTGTTGACTCTTTTCGGCATTTCATCGAACACATCGGCTTCAACAAAGATCTCTATCTTTTCGATCTCATTGGAAACCAATAAACGCTCATGTTGCTCGGGTGGTTGTTCGTCTTGTGGGAGAGGTGGAAGTAGATCCAAGATCTTGCGAAGAAGAAGAGTGTTCTCGGAACAAGACGAAATAAGCTTGGTGAAACCATGGTGTAGTTGGAGCTGTGATTCGACGAGAGCCGCAACGCTATCCTCTAAAGCGTCGAGATGAAAGTCGTGTGGATGCTCTGTCATCTCTGCAGAGGCTCAATGAAAGCACCAATGTTGTGAACGCTAGTATAAACAGAGAACACAAGCCAAATACAGAGCAAAAGGGAAATATCTGGTGGACTGATATTGATTAAACCGTGGATTACAAAGTGTTCTTTAAAGGAAAATATGTAGCAACTAAGAGAAAGATTAACTAGAAAAGGGATGAGAAGAGGAAACATATAGAGTCGAGATGAGAAGGAGAGAAAAGCTGCATAACCATTTTTTATGATCTATTCCAGTGCCTAGTTCCTGTTTTATACTACAATTGTGTCTGCTTCCTTCATTGCAACGTGGCACCATCCTTGGGCTGACTACATTGATGGGCTCAAACATGTTCATAATAATCTGGTGGACTGATATTGATTAAACCGTGGATTACAAAGTGTTCTTCAAAGGAAAATATGTAGCAACTAAGAGAAAGATTAACTAGAAAGGGATGAGAAGAGGAAACATAGAGAGTTGAGATGAGAAGGAGAGAAAAGCTGCATAACCATTTTTTATGATCTATTCCAATGCCTAGCTCCCATTTTATACTCCAATTGTGTCTGCTTCCTTCATTGCAACGTGGCACCCTTCTTGGGTTGACTACATTGATGGGCTCAAACATGTTCATAACATTAGCTTCCCCTTCAAGACAACCTTGTCCGCAAGGTTGAGGAAGAAAAAGACTCGAGGGTAGTGCTCGTTGGGAGTAAAACTGATCAGCTGCAAGTGTTTCATTCAAGTAGAAGGCAGACCTGATTGCTGAAGTAACCGATCTAACATCCATGACTACCCTTGAAGAAATCTCTGTTGTAGCAAAGTGCCCCCCAGGATCAAATGGTTTAACGTTGATTGCAGCAAGTGTGTGGTCACACTGAGAAACAATGGCATCTTCCTGAACAAGCCGAAGGTCACCATCAGTAGCACCGTTAATGCTCCCCGTGCTGGACATCAGTAACGACCTTTTAATATCACCATATTCTTCCCAGCTCGTAACATCAGCCTTAATGAAAATCAATGATGCTGCATCACCGATTTCTCGACTTGGAAAATCAACCGAGTCGATTAGTATCTTGAAAGCTTGATGCTCCCTTGCCAAAACCAAACTATTAAACAGCCTGTTACCACACACACCCCTTGCAATATGAGCCATAACCAAAAGCCTAAATAGGTAAGGGTCATCAGCATCAATAAGTTCCTCTATATTCATAAACAACAATGAACATGTTTCTGCAAATTTCACCCCATCAGCAACAATACCCCACAAACAAGGTGCAACTATGGTTCTTAGACATACCATCTCAACAAACTGAACCATAAATTCATTAACAGATGGTGACACACATAACATCTCATCCTTGTCAAAAACATGGTTCGCTTGATTTTCATCCCGGCTAGCCAGCTTTGTCACCGCAGTAGGTCCAACATTGACTTCGAGATGCAAGGAGAGAAAATCCATGGCGAGACCCTTAAGATCGATATGAGGCTGATCATAAACTCGTGAGAAACATGGAACTCCGAACATGAGTGCTGCTATAAAATAATTAGTATCACCAAAGCTGGAACTTAGAAGCATAAGTATCCAGAAATAGTTTCCTTGTAAGCCCCTACTATCAAGAACCACACTCTCCTCTGTACTGTTAATAAGGCGTCCATTCTCATCCAAAATTGAGCAATCAATAATGCAAATAAGACTATATAGTCCAATTGCTAAGGCACCCACCGTGGCAACTTCAGATGTGAAATCTTTTAGTGCAATTGCCATTGAGCTAGTCATATCAAATCCCCCATCAATATCAATGAATATGGTGGTTGCCAGAGAAATACAAGGAGTTTGATAACTAATCTGAAATTGCGGAATGGTCTCAATGAATGTTACACAAAAGGCTTCATTCAGTCTCGTACTCATTAATAACAGTCTAAAACCATAAGGGTCATCAAAGTCAGGGAAAGGAGCTGTCATACCTATGACGTAACCGGTTCGAAGCTTATTCGGCAGCTTGTCTGGTGAGGCACGAGCCTTGTCTTCAACATAGCTTTCCCTTGAGTGAGACACTGTTTCAATCGAGACATCGGAAACGTCATCTAAGCTCTCCTCGAACACCTTGTCTGCAACATAACTTGCTTCACGAATAGGCTCGATCGTCGTTGTGACGGTGTTGACTCTTTTTGGCATTTCATCGAACACATCGGCTGTAGCAATGGTCCCGTTCTTACTGGTCTCAGTCGAATCCACTAAGCGCTCATGCTCCTCAAGAGCACGTGCAATCTCAATCGTTGGATTCTGGTTGGGAAATCGCACTGCAGGTTTCGCAAGAACATAGAGAATTGCAGTCGATTGGTTGTGGTTGGGGAGTGGAGGGAGGAGATCTAAAATTTGTCGAAGAAGACTCGTACTTTCCGCAACACCACGCTTCAGCTTGGCTGTCAACTCAAGCATGGCCTGAGTGTGATCAGCCATGGCCATAATGTTAGCTTCGATGGATTTGAGATGAACTGCGTCTTGAGCCTCTGTCATCTATACAGAGATTTAATGAAAGCACCAATGTAATGGACCAATGTAACCAAGAAGAGAAATACAAACGAATAACCAGCAGCGAATGATTCCTCTGTTTTCTATTCAACCCAACAGTGAAATACAAGGTTCGTAGGGAAAACAACAAGATGAAGAGCAATGAAAATAACAGAGAGAATATCGGAGACGGAGATGAGAAACAAGGAGAATTGGGTGAGACAAAGAACTACAATCTGCATAACCATTTTCATGATCTATTCTAGTGCCTAGCTCCCGTTTTATACTCCAATTGTGTCTGCTTCCTTCATTGCAACGTGGCACCCTCCTTGGGCTGACTACATTGATGGGCTCAAACATGTTCATAACATGCTATTAAACAATTCTCACAATGGTTCTATCACTCCAATTCAAAGCAAGGTTCTCACTCCCCTGGTTATCACCATTCAATGGTTCTCACTTACTGCTTGTTCTTACTCCTATTCAATGCAAAATTGTTATGTTATATTTGGTAGTTGTTCTTCAATTCTTCTTCCTCTGTCTCATGATTCTAACTTTTTCTTCTTCAAGTGGATTTGCCTTTCTTTTTCATTTTTTTCCCCAGCATGTAATCCATACTTTTTTCCCCTCTCCCCTTTGTTATTTTGTTTTCATTTTTTGTTTGTTGGCGAGCTCTTCGATTGGTGACAAACCCTTTTATCTTGGTTAGTATTTCCTCTAGTGTTTTATGGATTTGGTTAAGCTGGAATCAGGCATGGTCGGGTTTTGGGCAACTATCAAATTGCCCAAAACTCAACGTAGCTTGGGCTCAATCAGGTCTAGATCAAGCCACACCTTTGGAGGTCATCAACTTGACCCAACTCAACCTGTTTTCATTCTTAAGTATGAGTTTTGACCTCTTCCACATATACCTAAGCCTCATAATAGGTGTAAGAAGTTGAATGACTAGAATGCAATAGAAAAAGAGATGTGTTATAAGGATATATAAAGGATGGGAAGTGATGAAGAGCAAATTAAGATGTCAGAGAGTATGGACCTGACTAATTCTTGATAATTTGTTAAAACTAGGACTTAGGACCCATTAACTACAAAGGAAGACCTTATATTAACTAGTGTTAGTTATCCCTAAGTTTTGTCTATATGCATTCTTGATGAAACTTTACATATTTAAAATTTGTGTAGACATATAGTTGGTTGCTAAAGAGATAGACGAAGGATTTTTTAGGGACACATGTCATACAAAGTGACAACTTTTTAGTTCTTAATAACTGGATGTTATTTTTCATATATTTAATTCCCACGAATATTTCAATTGTGACAAAAGCAAGAAACTATCATATATATTATGGAGTGAAAACATCCCTAGATCTAGGTCATCTATATATAACCAACTAACTTGTTGAAAAGCTTATGAATACCCTCTTTATGGCTTATTGTAAAACCTTTCTGTCTTTTTGAGAAAACTTAAGAAAAGCCTTCTTCGATTCTTCAGCATCTTTCATTTGACCTTTTCTTAGAGGCTTGGTTGCTTTCATTGGTATATTTTTTTAGTTTTTATTTTCTTTTGAGTCAACATATTATACTCAAGTTGTTTAGGTTGTGATTATCTTGCCTTTGGATAAGAATCTGAGGGTTAAAAGGTTCAAGCAGTAGTGAGATGATAGGAAGGACGGTAGAGGTTGTCATATTAGTGTTCCTCAAGTTGAGATGACAACAATGCTTAAGGTTGAGGGTTACATGGGTAAGAACAAGTTGAGTGATTTTGATGAAATGATGGTTGATTTAATCATTGCCCTATATGTTTGAATAAGGTCCCATGGTATTTTTGAAAGGGCTTGTTTTATCAAACTTAACAAAATCATCTTTTATTGTTATATTTTCAAATGCAGGATAAGGATCTCATTAACTACCTTTTGCCTTTAGATTCTAAAAAAACTAGGTAGGTTATAGGCCAACTTCATCCTTATTCTTGACGTCTTCTTTTCTCTTTTCAATTAGTTTATCATTTGGGAGATATTAAGCTAATTGTAAATATGTTTAGACTTATGTACCAAATCTGCCCTTCAGAAAAAACTTATAGGTTAGTATAGTTTAAATGTCAAGCATATGATGAGTCTCAACAAACCTTTAAACATAACATATAGCTAAAAATTTTGTGGTTTGTGGCCCTACACAGTTAAACTTCTACAATTGGTAGATGTAAATTAAAACCTTATAATGTATTAAATAATGTGATTTGATTTGTTTATATTTTGTTAAGTCAAGAGGACTTCACTACTATTAATTTTGATGACAATCAAATAATAATAATCTTATAAATGTATGAACTGTTTTAATGAGTTTGTTAAATGTGCAGATAAATGCAAGTAACACTTAGGCAGCATAAGATGAAGTTCAACGTAAGACGAAGTTGAAGCATAAGACGAAGTCATAATATAAGACGAAGCGCAATATGAGACGAAGCGCAACATGAGACGAAGTGCAACATGAAACGAAATCCCAACATCAGACGAAGTGCAACATGAGACAAAGCGCAACATGAGACGAAGCGCAACATAAGACGAAGCAGAATAACAAACGAAATATAGTAACAGAATAAAAGTTATTCCAGGCGATACAAAAGGAAGATATGCTAAAACGACAGCCAGTTAATTAGTTTATAGTAACAGAAAAAAGTTATTCCAGACGATACAAAAGGAAGATATGCTAAAACGACAGTTAGTTAATTAGTTTGAGTTAGTTACAGGACTCAACTAATAACTGTTTCTAGAAGATTCAAGAAGCGGTTATCAAGAAGAAGGTTGGAAACTTAGGCTATAAATATTAAGTTCAAGCCGAAAACTACAAATATACACATACGAATACATACAAAGAAACATATAGAGAATTACTCGTGAACATTTTGATATTAGTAAAACTTCTGTATTCAGAGTGAAAAAGAAGTGAGCAAACACATCTGTAATGTGAAAGCTCAAAAATTCTTTTCTTAGAGAGAAGGGAAGGCTAGAGCCTGGAGAGATTAACATAGCTGATAAAGAATACTTGTGTGAGAGACCTTAAGAGGCTCTACGTGTGAAAGAATACTTGTAAAGTTGAAAGAGTATAGTGAAATCTCAGAAATATTATAAGACTGAACGTAGCCCAAAGTTTGGGGTGAACCAATATAAAACCACAGCGTCTATTCTCTAACCCTTATCTCTTAATTTTCTTATGTTAGATGAGTAGATAATATTACTTGCGATTGCATTGCTTATCAACTTTAGCAAAGTGTTTTTCTTTACAAAAAAAATCTCAAAAGATTAATATCCTTGAAAAGATTACACAATTCAACCCCTCCTTTCTGTGTAGTTTACATATTATATTGGATTTCTATATTAACAAGTGATTTACTTCATATTTTTCAATCTATATATGCAACGTGCATCAAATGCTCTTTTATGATTATTTTCATAATTGTGTCACTTAATTGTTAAAAGGCCTACTAGTTTATTATTTATTATAATCTATTACTATATTAGATATTAAATCTATAATTATTTAAAAGGTAGGTGAATTCAATAAGGCTTAATGAAATTTTGCATTCAGAATTCATAGATCCAAAGAGGATAAACAATTGAGTTAAATGTAATTGTATATGTTTGTGTTATTTTGTTTCAATAATTTTGCTAATGCTTAAATCTATTACTCAATTAAATCTTTGACGTATGACCTATGATTATTAATTAGTTATAATTAATTAAATAGCATTTCTCTATAATTAATTAAGATTAAGGAAAATACAAATTAATTCAAACAATGAATATTCTAACTGTAAATTAATTTATGATTGTATCAATGACTGATAGATAATTCCAACATAGATGTGGGTTTAAACATTTCACTCTTATATTTTACATTTAATTTTGATTGTTCTTAATTATATTTTTATATTATTTTCACTAAAATCAAAATATCCCTTTTCTTTTGTTTATAAAGGAAAAATATAGGTTAGTTACTCTTTGTAAGATTATACACTACTATATAAAGTTTTTGAAGTATGATATTATTTTTTTATGTAAATGATAATGCTAGCAAGGCTTACTTGATTTTAAGAATCCTCTTCCTCCAAAGGAGTTGATGCTAAAGGAAGAACTATTGTTAGAGGGTGGCATTATCATTTAATAGGATTGTAGGTCGCTTCTTTATACATTTGTTATCCTTAGATAAATAATGTTACCAACTTTTTGTGCCTAAAAAAAGAGGATGCCTCTAAGAAAAGGAAATAGGTCATATAATGGGAAGTATTGCAAACCTAACAAATTATCATTGTTAACCTTATCATCTTGATTTATTTAGACAAGGAACTAGTAAGAAAGCACCCTACCTCTATATGGCTCTAATAAATATGCTAAATTGATCACTTTTAAGTAGGAGATTACCAAAGATAAAGCTAAGAAGCTTGAATCAAAGGTTTTTGTCCCTAAGTTAGATGTCAAGGCAAACACTATATACTTAAGAAGGCCATGATTAAGGTATAACTGTGTTGAAGTATGGATCTATCTAGGAACGGGAAGGCCTTGAAGAGGAGTTCTTTAGAAGTGATACGTAAGCAGGTTGAGGTTAACATTAAAAGGGTATTTTGTTTCCCTTTTTTGTTTATTTTTCTTATAATATATGTAGACTTTGTATGGATTACAATTGGTTACATAATTGAAATTTTTAAGGTAGAAAAGAAGAGGCTTGCCTTGAATAAAGTAAAAGATATCGGTGCTCATAAAAAGATCATAAAGGAAATAAAACAAAAGTTAAAGGCATGCAGCAAAGACCTGAACTCTTAGTTGAAATGCTTGTGATTAAATTGCAGACTACAAAAAGTTGGACTTCATGTCTCATAAGAAAATTGAGTACATGATTTGAAAAGAGTGTAAATTAGATGTATGTTGCGATTTTCTAAAGATTAAGTCTTTTGAGGCTTATAATTATAAAAAGAGGTCACTTTTTCATTGAAAGGTTCAATAAAGGAAAGGAGCTTATTAATTCCAAACATCTATAATTAGTAATTGATGAACTGAGTTTCAATGATTTTTTAGCCCCTGAGTTTAAGTTTACAATTGAATCTACATGGAATTACTTTTCCAACATCTATAAGGTTTTGGATGAAGGCTTTAATTGGGAGAAGTTTGAGTGCCAACTATCTCCTATTGACATAGACCCTTTAGTGACTCCTTTATATTGACAACTTGTAGAGTTGTTTAGTGGATGCCATAAGGGTTTGTCTTCTAGTAATTGTATGGGTGTCAATGTTTGAGTATGTAAATCTTTCTCTACTTAATTATAGGTGCATTGTTATTTCTTTACTTTTTTATACTTATCAGTTTTAATTCTCACTTATCAATGCAGATTTCCTTCCTTTTTTTATTGTTATGTGTTTCCTTACTTGTCAATTAATGATATAGGCACTAGTGATGTCCATTTCAAGTGCGAAGAATCTCCCTTATTTAAAATAAGATAAATTATAAGTTCTTATCCTTATAATCTTTGTTATAATGAATGAACCATACCACTTGAATGGAAGCTTTCTCCTTACTTTAGTCTTGTCAAACACATATGTTCTCCTCAAAACCAAATTTCCTTCCTTTAAATCTTATACCTGATTCTCTTAGCATTAAAATCCCATATTCTTTGTTACTAAATGGCATTCTTCAATAAATCACTATGACTTCACTCATTTAGCAAATTGAACTTTTTCTTTAGCTCCTCTTTATTTGTCTCTTATTGGTATTAATCTCTCTCAAGCTTTCCATGTTCAACTATAGTGGAATCAAGTATTCCAATTTGAAAAGCTATGTTGAGGGGTAATTCACATGTTGAGAACCTAGATATGGTGTGGTATGCCCAAAGGATTCATTGGATCTAATCTACCTAGGTTCCTTCAAACTTTTCTACTCTGACTTACTAAGCTTGGAGGATAATTCTATATGGATGTGAAAAAAAATGTAAAGTACTACTTAATGTTCATCTAGCTAAACAATTACATAAGTATTTTTGTTGCTGAACTAAGGGTCATTATTTGTAATGATAGACAAAGGGACCTTATAGTGATTGATTATCTTAGCCTTCAAAATTTGCTCATTGTTTTAATAATAATGGTGGCATAGGCTTTACCTTCTACATATTTAGTAAAGTAATTTAATTGTCACCAAAATGAATTTTATTTGGCACATTGCTAAAAGGAAATGGCTTAAGATATTTATATCTCATTAAGCAAATGATCCTGCCTAGAGATAGGTACATAATCAACCGCAAGCTTATAATGCAAATTAAAGGTATCACTAGCACTTATCACATTTATTTATATTGTCTTAGGTATCCTACCTTAATGTAATTTAGTAGTACCCATATTTGAGTAGTTTATGGGTTAATTTGGAGTCCACTTATGTGTCCACATTCTCCTTCATAACATTTCATTAGGTCTTAAGGTAATTTAAATGAAGTCATGCAATGTAGACAAAAGTAGAACGAAATATCTATAAAAGAGTTTCTTATTTATTATAATATACCTCCCAACCATGTTTCTAACCCTCCTAGCTTTCTTAACATGATCAAAGAGTTCTCCATGTTATATATATATTCTCTAGTTTCCTTCATCCATCCATCCTTTAGTTTTTGAGTGTTATTCAATTGAGCTTCACAATATATAGGTTTTGGCCTATCTTCTTTTAAAAATTGTCCTTTTTTGAATTCGTTGTACTACTAGTTAGATAGTTGATCTATTATTGCATTATCTACTTGAGGGACCAACTACAATTCTAGAGTCATATTCTAGCTTATCTACAAATATTTTGTTTCATACCTCTATAAGCTCTCCTTTTTAGGTTCAAAAGTTTCTAAAATCTAATTCACCATCAATTGGCAGTTTGATCACACTTGCATTGCCCTTAATTATAACTTTGAAGCCTATCTCACAACACATAATAATGTTTCATATTTTGGTTTATTGTTTAAGGCCTTGTAATTATGCTTGTGAGTATATTTTATTTCTACTTTGAATGGCCTTATCACTGCAAGTCTTACTCCACTACCATCCCTATTTTTAAACCCATCAATGAACACAAACTAAATCACAATTGGCTCTACTTCCTCTATTTTCTCTACCAATCAACCCACGCATTTAACTAAAAAATTAGTGATCACTTAAAACTTGAGGGTTGTCCTTGACATATATCATATTCTCTAAGTTTTCCAAACTATATAACCAATCTCTTAAAAGAGAATGTTTAAATAAACTCTAATATAAAGGTAAACATATGATTACTTTGATGATATGAGCATAGAAATAAGGTACGAGCTTTCTTATTAAAACCTATGTTTAGTTTATTTTCTAACTTTGTGTATCTTTTTAGATCTATAAAGGATCTTATTATCATAATAAATCGGCTCCTATTGACTTTTCTCTTCTCTTACAAACACTAAACATTTTCTAATTTGAAATAACCAAGTAAAGAAGTATGTGTTGTTCTAAATGGGGTATAGAAAGTAGTGGGATCTATAAAAACATAAGTTTTTAGCTTCTTAATGATCAATTAACACTCTAGACACTAATTAAAGCTCTTTTCTAGTTTAAGCAAATGAAGAAAGGTAGGTAATAATTTATCAATCTAAATTAGAATGTAGACATAATAGTCAAATACCAATCTAAATAAGAATGTAGACATAATAATCAATCTACTTTTCAACCTCTGAACGCCTTGAAGCATGGGGCTTTTATAGTCTACATTGTCCTTATCTTTTTTAGTTTAAATTTTATACCCTATTGAGTTACTATGAAACCAAGGAACTTTCCTATCATTACCTTAAATACAAACGTATGAAGATTAAGTTTCTTCTTAATTTTTTTTAAAATCTCCAAACAATATTTTAGGATTGTAATATAGTCTCCTCTAGTTTTATTTAAACATTCATGTCATTATCATAAGCCTCTAGGTTTTTCCATAGAGGAGCTTAAACTTCTTGTTGACTAAACTTTGGCAAGTTTTCCCCGTATTCTTAAGCTTTAAAACATAGCTAGATAACAATAAAATCGATTTTGGGTGATAAAAGAAATCCTTACTATATTTTGCCTATATATAGGAATATAATTATAACAAGAATACACATCCATAAAGCTTAGTTACTCATGGCTTGCCATTACGTCTACTAGATGATCGATTTTAAGCATATGGTAACTATCATTTAGACATTGGTCAGGTTTATAAAGTCCATTAGCATATGTTATTTTCCATTTAATTTCTTGACCATCACTATATTGATAAGTCATATTGAATATTGGACCTCATGTATAAAGCTGACTCTTATAAATTTTTATACTTCCTCCTTAAATTCCATTTGTCATTCTAAGTAAAAAGTTTATTTCTTTTGCTTGATAGATATATATCCATGCCAATATTTAACTTGTGTACTACTACCTTAGGATTGGTTCGTCCTATATCTTCAAGTCTCTAAGTGAAAATGTTTGGTTACTTCCTCAGCAATAAATCTATGGATGATCTTTCAATTATGGCTCACACCTTCATAGCCTTCGCATCTCTAGGGTGTTCCATGTTCACCTTTACTACCTCTTTTGTAGGCTCGGTGTTTAACTCTTTTTTCAATTATCATGAATCAATTTCATGGAAACTAAAACTCTTGTTAACTTTTTTAAATGTCAAATAAACCTATATGGTTACCTTCAAGTCTTTATATGACATGATTTTCAGTTAGGACTTTAACAATAACTAATAAGCAATAACATAAACCTAAAAAACAAAGGAAAGGTCTTCCTAAAATAATGTTGTAAATTGAAGTTTTGTCAACTATGTGGAATTCCATGGACCTTGTGCCATACCAAATCGAGTCTCCATCTTTAATAACATCCCTAAGGCATGATTATATCATCCATTAAAATAAAACCAATGGTGTTAATGAAGCTTAAATTTTCTTAATGAATCCCAAAGCCCTAAAGTTATCATAGGACAAGATGTTGATAAGGCTACCATTTATCTACTAAAAACTTCTTATCCACTTTCACATTAACGCACCAAAGTTAACCTATGCCTTATTCCAAAATAATTTATAAAAAATATCAAAAAAGAAATTCAATGTAGAAGCTCAAACTATAGTGGGACTTAAACAAATTCAAAGTAATTGAACAGGGCAAAAGAAAAAAAAAAGAGAATTTATATCCACACCTTAATCTTCAAAATCTCTTCTCTACTTATATGTTTCAATCAATGGAACAAATCCTAAAGTCTAATAATGGAGAAAAGAAATTAAGCTTATAGGTTTCAGAAATAGAAGCAACTATGATAAAAAGGAAAACAAATTAACAAGTCCCAATTAGTTCATCTCTTGTGTTTCTTTTTTGTGGTCTTTTAGTAAGCAAACATAGAGAAAGTTGAGAGAAAACAAATACATGTCTATGAGCATAGAAAATTGAAGAACCAACAATAAAAATTAGTCTTGAATGCTCACATAAAGACTAAAATAGGGAGAATAATGATTAGAGGGAGTGACGACATCTTACTTTATCATAAAAACCTACTTCTTATGTTAACAAACTGTCATTTTATTACATTAATAAAAAATTATTTTGTGTAATATAAAAGGGGTGCGAAATTCACAATTAGCTTGAAATCTAGTTAACTTGAATTAGGTTATTTTTTCTTCCCTAATTGTGCTTTTGTTTGCCTCTAGTTTAGGCATTCTAAATTTGGATGAGGGTGACTAACTTATAATCTCATGAATGAAATAGTTATTTAAGGTCGGTCAGATCATATGCTACAAGACACTAAAAGGGAATATATTATTTCTATATCCCTCTTTTGAAGACTATAGGATGGTAAAATTTCTCTCATGCGTACGATTCTCTAGGCTCGATAGTGTTGTTAGCCTTTTCGTTAGTCTAGGAACACCTTGCTTTTGATAGTTTCTAAGGTTCGACAATATTATTAGTCCTTTTGCTGGCCCAGGAGCTTTCTATTACTATTGAAGCATATCTATGAGTACCTTAATTTGGTCTTATAAATTGAAGAACGTGACTCATATTGATCCTCTAGATTGGTTATGGGACTCTTCATTGGAGAACTCTTGTTGTCTCTAATCTTTCCATTATTGAATCTTTAAAAATCCATTATTGGCAAGTTTTCTCCATATTCTTAAGCTTTAAAACACAGCTAGATAACAATAAAATCGATTTTGGGTTATAAAGAAATCCTTACTATATTTTGCCTATATATAGGAATATAATTATAACAAGAACACACATCCATAAAGCTTAGTTACTCATGGCTTGCCATTACATCCACTAGATGATCGATTTTAAGCATATGGTAACTATCTTTTAGACATTGGTCAGGTTTATAAAGTCCATTAGCATATTTTATTTTCCATTTAATTTCTTGAACATCACTATATTAACAAGTCATGTTGAATATTGGACCTCATGTATGAAGCTGACTCTTAGAAATTTTTATACTTCCTCCTTAAATTCCATTTGTCTTTCTAAGTAAAAAGTTTATTTCTTTTGCTTGATAGATATATATCCATGCCAATATTTAACTTGTGTACTACTACCTTAGGATTGGTTCGTCCTATATCTTCAAGTCTCTAAGTGAAAATGTTTGGTTACTTCCTCAGCAATAAATCTATGGATGATCTTTCAATTATGGCTCACACCTTCATAGCCTTCGCATCTCTAGGGTGTTCCATGTTCACCTTTACTACCTCTTTTGTAGGCTCGGTGTTTAACTCTTTTTTCAATTATCATGAATCAATTTCATGGAAACTAAAACTCTTGTTAACTTTTTTAAATGTCAAATAAACCTATATGGTTACCTTCAAGTCTTTATATGACATGATTTTCAGTTAGGACTTTAACAATAACTAATAAGCAATAACATAAACCTAAAAAACAAAGGAAAGGTCTTCCTAAAATAATGTTGTAAATTGAAGTTTTGTCAACTATGTGGAATTCCATGGACCTTGTGCCATACCAAATTGAGTCTCCATCTTTAATAACATCCCCAAGGCATGATTATATCATCCATTATAATAAACCAATGGTGTTGATGCAACTTAAATTTTCTTAGTGAATCCCAAAGCCCTAAAGGTATCATAGGACAAGATGTTGATAAGGCTACCATTTATCTACTAAAAACTTCTTATCTACTTTCACATTAACGCACCAAAGTTAACCTATGCCTTATTCGAAAATAATTTTTAAAAAATATCAAAAAATCAATTCAATGTAGAAGATCAAACTATAGTGGGACTTAAACAAATTCAAAGTAATTGAAGAGGGCAAAAGAAAAAAAAAAAAAGAGAGAATGTTATATCCACACCATAATCTTCAAGAACTCTTCTCTAATTATATTTTTCAGTCAATGGAACAAATCCTAAAGTCTAATAATGGAGAAAAGAAATTAAGATTATAGGTTTCAGAAATATAAGTAACTATTATAAAAAGGAAAACAAATTAACAAGTCCCAATTAGTTCATCTCTTGTCATTCTTTTTTGTGGTCTTTTAGTAAGCAAACATAGAGAAAGTTGAGAGAAAACAAATACATGTCTATGAGCACAGAAAATTGAAGAACCAACAATAAAAATTAGTCTTGAATGCTCACAAAAAGACTAAAAGAGGGAGAATAATGATTAGAGGGAGTGACGACATCATACTTTATCATAAAAACCTACTTCTTCTATTAACAAACTATGTCATTTTATTACATTAATAAAAAAATTATTTTGTCTAATATAGAAGTGGTGTGAGTTTCACAATTAGCTTGAAATCTAGTTAACTTGAATTAGGTTATTTTTTCCATCCCTAATTGTGCTTTTGTTTGCCTCTAGTTTAGGCATTCTAAATTAAGATGAGGGTGACCAACTTATAATCTCATGAATGAAATAGATATTTAAGGCCGGTCAGATCATATGCTACAAGACATTGAAAGGGAATATATTATTTCTATATCCCTCTTTTGAAGCCTATAGGATGGTAAAATTTGTCTCATGCATACGATTCTCTAGACTCGATAATGTTGTTAGCCTTTTCATTAGTCTGGGAACACCTTGCTTTTGATAGTTTCTAGGGTTCGACAATATTATTAGTCCTTTTGCTGGCCTAGGAGCTTTCTATTACTATTGAAGCATATCTGTGAGTGCATCAATTTGCTCTTATAAATTGAAGAACATGACTCATATTGATCCTCTAGATTCGTTATGCTGACTCTTCATTGGAGAACTCTTGTTGTCTCTAATCTTTCCATTATTGAATCTTTAAAAATCCTCATCTTAACTATGGCTTTTTTTATCATATCCCTATAGACAATGACAATTGATATAATACAGATATGTCCTTTTTCCTTGTCCATATGTTAGCCAAAGACATGCATTATTAGTTGATGAGCTTATACAAAACAATTGAAGGGTACTCTAAAATTAACATTTTGGAAGTTGAGGGAAAAAGAGTCAAATTGAAAAAAGATCTATGATTGATTCCATACTTATTTTTACCTCCTGCTTCCTTTTATTTATGCTTACTAAGAGGTGTGTGATGGATGAGACTACTAATAACTGTTGCATGTGTTTAAGGTTAAAACTATAAGTATATCTAAATGAATATGATATGATATAAGAGAGGTATCTTGCATAAATAAAGCAGAAGAAATGTTATAGAACAAAATGAGACGTTAGAGAGGACTCACAATATGGGCCTTACCAACTTTTAACGATACATTGGAATCAAGATAGGAAGTTTAGTGGCTATAAAGGAACAATTTATATTAACTAGTTACAAAATGAAAAAGAGGTAAAGCTTTGATGATGCGTACTATACTAAAAATATTTGGTATCTTATAAATATATCTTTAACTTTCTTAACTTCATCAAAGCTTTTCACTGAAATAAAGTTATTTCATTGACATTTTATAGATTCCTTTAAATCTACGGATATGTGAAAACTATCATAGTCACACAAATGTTTAGCCTTTAACAGTATCCACATTAACAAAAGAAAAACTTTACAGGTGATGTAAAGAGGGGGAAGCTAAGAGCAGTAACTCCCATAAAGTCTAATTAAGTACTAATTAAGTTCCATAATATCCAAAATGTAATATTAATCTTTGTTTAGCAAATATATAATATGTGATTATAATGTTTATCAAATTTTACAATCAAGTCCAACTTGATTAAGTTACTTGTTTTCTCTTTAACTATTCTCTGTGTGATCTATTAGGTTCTTAGATATATTGGAAATGGATACAAATTATGGTCTTAAACTGTATTTAGAATTAGATAAATTAACCTTATTTAATTTATTTTTAGTTTTCTAATTAAGTAATATATATCTATATATCAAAATTGATGTTAACAACACATCATGACCACTCAATTATTAAGACAATTGAAAATTATTTTTAAATTTTTATTCTACTTTATCTAAAAACATTTTAAATCAATACTAATCGAAAACATTAAATAAAATTATCTCTAATTACTTTAAGGTAACAAATCTCATATTAATCAATCAACTACTTTCATATAGTTCATGCAATATCTAATGAATACCAATTGAATTACCCTTGATTGGGGTAAGTTCTAAATAGTACCAAAGCATATCAATCCATATATGAGATTCTTTAGACATCTTAAATTAAAAGATTATTTATCTCTACTAGTTAGGGATAAGGTTGCGTATTACTAGACCTCTTTAGACCCCATGTATCAGCAAAATTTCTACTGAGTATTGTTATTTAAATTAAAAGATCATTTATACAATTATCACAATCGATATTTCTACATTCACACAAATAATATTACATATAGAATTTCCATATTGGTTCAGTTTAACAAAAACTGATTTTCTAATAATCACCAACACATTTATTTTAAATATTTTCATACTTCAATCTATAAGGTCAACTACTGTTTTTCATAAAAATTAGATATATAGTCTTTTTGCTCTATCAATATCTAATCTTAATAGAGTAATAATTATAAATAATTCAAAGGTACTACATAAATATAATAAGAATCTCGTAATTATAATTTTATCGTCATTATTTGTAAATTATATTTATCTTATGAATCTCATCTCACGTACTAATTAAGTAAACAAATATGTATAAGATAAAAAAATGTATTAATTAATTATATTAGAAATATAAGACCAATCAATTCAATGTAGACCATTGAACAACTTTGAATGAAGATTTTGTTCAATGGTGGAATAAAATCAAGATTTGAAGAAATTTGTGTACCAACATATCTGATGTACCTTTCATTTAAACCTTTATTACATACGTTTAACTCATCATTTTCAGATTCCCATACAAGTCTTTGAAAGGTCTTTTAGTCACATGATATGAGCAAACTACGACCATGCATTTGGGAAGCATATTCACTGGGGACCAAGCGAGAAGAGGTGAAGATAATGGATTCCATTTATAGGATCGTTTCCAGAAAAGGAAATTATATGGTTCGTGTCCTAGGCAAGATGACCACATAAAATCAAAGGAAGCTAGTTAATATTTGAACAGTCAGTTGTGATTTGGTCTCAATATCCAATAGGTCCCATTAAGAAGATTTTATACCAAAGTTCACAGCCGATAAAATCGCTTTAACCCAAATGTCTAATTCCACTGAAAGATGGGAAGAGAAAAGGGATAAGATTCTTTCCTCCTCCATAGAATCTACCATGCAAAGCTCTTGGAAAGGCAAATGGTTTGGCAGGGCTCTTTATTCTCTGAACATGTTCCTATCTTTCTTCTCCTGCTTTTTGACCATACAAAATCACAGGCAAAGATTTCAAGCTTCGCATTTCTTTTAGCAAAATCTGTAAATTCCAACCCGTCCAAGGCTCCAATCCTATGCACCAAATCGAAGTCGAACCATGACACGTTTGGGAGGTAGGACTTCTAACGCGATAATTGAGCCCAATTAGACTTACCCGTCAGGCCCAAAACATAATTGTCCGAGAAAGGAGATGAAGGAAAAAGGAGAAGATGAAACGAAAATACAGCAGCAGCGGCAGTAGCAGTAGCGATAGTTCCAGAAAGACCTAAAACCCACTGTCGAGACTCTTAGCTCTCAATTCTTGCGCATTTCTAATCACACCGAAGAGATGTCGCTGCGAGTGTTGAACCCTAACGCCGAGGTGCTCAACAAATCGGCGGCGCTTCACATGAACATCAATGCCGCTAAGGGCTTGCACGACGTCCTCAAAACAAACCTCGGCCCCAAGGGCACTATCAAGATGTACTCTTCTCACCCCAAACCCTTCTTGCGGTTTCATTCTAATGATATTAATATATAAAACATTCTCGATTCTTATTTCTTAGGCTTGTTGGTGGAGCTGGAGACATCAAGCTCACCAAAGATGGCAACACTCTTCTCAAAGAAATGGTTTGTCTTCCTATTTTTCACTTCCCTTTTTTTTTTTTTGCCCCTTCTTCTGGAATATGGAAGCTCAAGTATTGCGACATTTTTCGATATGTAACTCCCAACTTCCGATAAGTGATCGCATTGTCTTTATACACGGTTGTTACTTCTTAAACCCAGTGTTTATGTCTTTCGCTCCCATCCTCTCTCTCTCGCTTCTACATTTAGTTGTTTCCTCACTGATGCATTGTGACTTTAGATATGTATTGTTTTTGTATTGGTATGTGTCACGTCTTTTGATCATTGATTCTTTAAGAAAGTGATAATTCGCTTAAGGTTTTTGACTTGGGGAAGGTAGGATCATTGGGGACATTGTGCAGTGATCTAATGAGGATGGGGGGATCATAGGAGACATTGGTGCAGTTTATTTAGGTCGTGCATCGGATTGGTGGTTTGGAATTCAAAATTAATAGTGCGTATTGAACAGAATTCAAATTCAAGATGTTGGGTTGGATTTAGTTCTGTAGATTATATAATGATAAGGAAATTGCTTCACTACTTCTTCGTTTCTCCTCAATGGTTTCAGCAAATTCAAAGCCCCACAGCAATTATGATTGCAAGGACAGCTGTTGCCCAAGATGATGTAAGCGGAGATGGTACTACTTCTACTGTCATCTTTATTGGGGAACTGATGAAGCAGTCTGAAAGATATATTGATGAAGGTTAGCAAATGTGCTTTTCTCTAAAACTAGTTTCAGATGTAGTTGGTACTCAATTAGTCATTTTCCGTTGACAAGAATTTATTTTCCACGTTCTCCTCTTATCTGCTCCTATTTTATCTACTTTTGTGATATTTCTGTGAACACTGATTGAAAGTAGGATGCTATAAACTGTTGAATGTTGCATCCTGGTTGTAATCACATTCGTCTTAACATATTATCAATTTACTATGTTAATGACCTATTATCAATTGACTGCTAGGGCTGTGAACTATTTTAGAACTACAATTACCAATTCAGAATAAGCAATAAGGCATGTTTGCATGCTATTGCTATTTCTTTCACTTATTAAAATTATGTTATGATAGTTTTCTCAATATTCTTATCTTTGCCAACTTAAGGGCATTATTCTAGTTTTACATTTTCATTCTGAAGAAAACATGAGGATAATTCATTTCATCGATGGTAACCCCAACCTATGAGGTGCGTCTTACTTTTCAGGAATGCATCCACGTGTTTTAGTTGATGGTTTTGAGATTGCTAAAAAGGCCACCCTCCAGTTTCTTGAGCAATTTAAAACTCCTGTGGTAATGGGCGATGAACCTGACAAAGAGATTCTAAAAATGGTGGCAAGAACAACACTAAGAACAAAGGTGAGTTTTGAAAGAAAAATTGAGATTTGCTTCACCCCTTACACTGTTAGGAATTTAAGCTGACAGAAACTTTCCCTGTGCAGCTTTATGAAGCTTTGGCAGATCAGTTGACTGACATTGTTGTCAATGCGGTGAGTTAGCCCTTATGATGTTGACTGTTGGGGCTCCTTTTATGGATGTGGATAAAGAGGCAACATTTAGATTTTGAGGGACCTGTTTTTCCTAGTTAACGTGATTAATACTTTTTAATAAACTATGCAGGTGCTGTGTGTTAGGAAGCCTGCAGAAGCAATTGATCTCTATATGGTAGAGACTATGCACATGCGCCACAAATTTGATGTGGATACACGACTGGTAATTTTGTTTTGTTGCAGCTTGCCTTCACTCTTTTCCTGTCTGATGCTGCCTAATTAGGTGGTATTTTGTGACTTATGCCCAAGCTCTCAAAGTTTAATAATTGCCTTTAGCATATGAATCATAATTGAATCAGTTGGGTTATTAGAATTTGATTTTAAGAGATAGGATAGGCGGCTGGCCAGTGAGGTAATAGTCAATGCTAGACCTCTTATTTCTTGCATGTCCTACAATCTGCATCATTATTGATCAGTAATTCATGGTACAGGAAACGTTTATTGTCCTATCTACTTTGTTTAAAATTAATCGCCTATAACCTTGCTCTTTGGGATGGCTTATGGACTTATAAAAAGCTAGCGTTATCTGTAAATACTATCAGAACCTTTTTATGAATGTCATTTGTCTTGAGACATTTTATGTTTGAAAAAATGGACTCAGCATTCTTAAATGAAAGGTTGAGACTGTAGTCTGTATTTATCAACTGAAAGCTTCAATCATGTAGTAATTCATGCATACACAAGTGATGTTACCCATTGGTGATCTTCTAACAAGTTATTGATTCGTAATTGAACAGAGCCACGTACTTGGTAGTTTGTAGAAACTGTACGTCAGATTGTTTACTTAATTCTATGATGTTCTTTCCCAGGTTGAAGGTCTTGTACTTGACCATGGCTCTAGGCATCCTGATATGAAACGTCGAGCAGAGAACTGCTACATCTTGACATGCAATGTGTCTTTGGAATATGAGAAAAGGTATGTCTTTTTGTATTTGATATATGCCAAAACTTGCAATAGGTCTTGCATTTGGCTAGGCTGTCCTGGGACTTGAGTACTAATATTGCAAATTCCAGTGAAATTAATGCAGGATTCTTTTACTCTAATGCGGAGCAGAGGGAGGCAATGGTTGCAGCTGAAAGAAGACAGGTGGATGAAAGAGTTAAGAAGATCATTGAACTAAAGAATCAGGTTGAGCTACTTGAATACTACCTTTTATGATAATAATATGATGCTTATGTACATACACATATGGTGGTTTTCTAAACCTTGCCAGTATGCAGGTTTGTTCTGGTGATGACAAGAACTTTGTTGTCATAAACCAGAAGGGTATTGACCCCCCATCACTGGACCTTCTTGCGCGAGCAGGGGTAAGTCCCTGGCTCCTAGTATCACAGAAGTGGTTCATGCATGTGTACTTACTCATTTAAGCTGCATATTTTGTACGGCAGTGACACTGTTATCTGTTTTTTAGAGGAAACTTTCTTGATTTCATTTCCGTTTACGTTGTGATGCAACTGATGCCTAGTAGTAATCATTTATTGCTTAGCTTGCAGTTTACAATTTGTTCAAGTTTTTTATATGTTTTGCAGTTGCTAACTGTAATCTTTGTTAGATAATTGCTCTTCGAAGAGCAAAGAGGAGAAACATGGAACGCCTGATTTTGGCTTGTGGAGGAGAGGCTGTGAATTCTGTTGATGATTTATCTCCTGACTGCCTTG
Organism: Erythroxylum williamsii; assembly: GCA_027564335.1. Classification (NCBI taxonomy): domain Eukaryota; kingdom Viridiplantae; phylum Streptophyta; class Magnoliopsida; order Malpighiales; family Erythroxylaceae; genus Erythroxylum; species Erythroxylum williamsii. Next base: position 21,864,069 of record JANITW010000008.1, on the reverse strand, counting down.
GTTGGGCTGGATTAGTTTATGAGCATGTCCTTGGTGAGGAGAAATATACATTTGTTGAAAACGTGAAGAATCCTCATTCCTGTACAATCTTGATAAAAGGTAACAAAACACTATCTCTAATTGGACTTGAATGGTCTCAGTTTCTAATTGCTGTTATCATTTGATATATGCAACTCTTCTTATTTACCTCTGTAACCTTCAGGACCTAATGACCATACAATTGCTCAAATAAAGGATGCTGTTCGAGATGGCTTGAGAGCAGTTAAAAATACTATTGAAGATGAAGCTGTTGTACTTGTAAGTACTCATTTCTAAATATTCACTTTAATGACATAAGTGTTTGCTTTAATTGCTTAATAATTGGTATAAATTGAATACTTTTTTTATCGTGAATGTTAGTTGGGTGTTTTTCTTAAGGTTACAAATTGGATGATAATTAGGTCCTGTTCTTTTCTTTTCCTTGTTCATTCTTCTTTTCAAGCTGTTGAATGGTGAAATCTTTTTTCTTCTTTGTGGATCAGGGTGCTGGAGCTTTTGAGTTAGCAGCCAGAAAATACTTAATCAATGAAGTTAAGAAATCGGTTCAAGGGGTAATGATCTCTGTATATTTCTATTCTATTGCAAAATCTTGTGGTAGCTAACGTTAACCATTCTTATCCCTGCAAATTTGAAACAGCGTGCCCAGCTTGGTGTTGAAGCTTTTGCCAATGCCCTTCTCGTGGTGCCCAAGACACTGGCTGAGAACTCTGGGCTTGATACACAAGACGAAATTATTACTCTTGCGGTATTTTTTTCACTTCTACACTGCTTATCCACGTTCGATGGTCTCTAATTTAATTATTAATAGATTTGACAGACTTTGACCATTCTTCCATTTTTTGTTTAGGGGGAGCACGACAGGGATAATATTGTCGGAATCAACTTGCAGACAGGAGGGCCTCTTGACCCTCAGATGGAGGGCATATTTGACAACTACTCTGTTAAGCGCCAAATTATAAACTCGGGGTATGTGCAAAGTCATTGACTTTCACTAACTGGAGGACATGCACACATGCAGAAAATTCTACTGTTACACTGTCATTTTAGGCACAGGGTTACTGTTGAGTTCCCCAGCTGCTGTAATGGGTGTGCCCCCCCCACTAGTTGCGAGTGGAAAATGCTGCTTTTGAAGCTACTTGTGTGATTAAGTAATTATAGGCTTCTGTTTAATTCTGCATCTCCGCGTTTTGCAGGCCAGTTATTGCATCACAATTGCTATTGGTGGATGAAGTGATTAGAGCTGGAAGAAACATGAGGAAGCCAAATTAGCCTCGGTAGTATGTGGCTTTGAATTCTTGGTTTTTGTTTCGTTTCGTTTCTTTCTTTCGGATTTTTTGTCAGTCTATATAAAGTACTTTCAGAAGGTGGTTTTGACCCTGAATCAACCATATTTATGTAATCCGTCATTTTATATTCCAAATGCATTTCCTTTTGAAGCTACACTCTGGACTGTTGCTTTACTAACGGCGGACATTTACAAGTGTTGCCTTAAGAATTCCAGTTATTAAATAGCTATCTAAGTATAATGTTTGGATTTCCGTAATAATATTCCTGCCCAGTAGGGATGTGTCTCTTCTATTCCAGGGCCGCCGTTTTGACCATTTCTTTTGGTCAAACGTCTAAATTAGTGTAATGCTTTTTAAAATGCATAAAAGTAAACTTTTGCAGCAATTCTCTAATTTAAAGGACATGACACTTGTCCGTTTGATATCCCTGCATCTTCTCTTGGTCACACAAGAAGCAACTTCATTTCTTTAGGCGACTCAGCTAATGGACAGCCAAATAAGCATCATTTATGCCTTGGTGTGCAGGAGTGCAGGAGAACTGCCCCTATGTTTCGCTCCATTAGGGGATTGATTATAAGTCTCAACCTATGAATTTTTGAACCTCCTGAAGTTGATCCTAGAGCCCCTTGTCTAAAAGCCTTATGTTAAACTCTTAACTCTCTGAAACCTTGAAAAGCAATACTAGAAGTATATAATAATATAAATGTCAGTACAATCCCCATCAGGAACACATTCTTTCAGAAGACATCCAAACAGGTTGAACTGTTGAAGTATTCCAGCTACATCTACTAGAACCTTTCCTACTTTGTGCAAAAAGTGCGACTTCAAGGCTGCAAACCCAGCAACAAATCTGCTCAGCCTATTCAACGGAAACAAAAGTACCTGCACTGTATCTACAAAAAGCTTACGAGTTTTTAAGCACACCTCAGCGAAGGAAAAACGATTATTTTCTTAGAAGTGTAAATAGAACTCTTACCACTGACTAACTTTCAATTTCAACAGTGCTAACATCTTTTCTCACAATCTGCACAAGCAAAATCTTCACATGTCAGGCATCACCTATAATTACCTTGAAGCACGATAATCAAATTTAATTTGTTTTCTGAATGCATAGTTTTCCAATACAATAAAGTGCAGTATGAAGATGAGTCTACCAAAAGTTGATTAAAGTTTATTACGCCCATGTTCTCATATCATGCATGTCAGTAATTGACAGCCTTAATTTGGAGATCCAATCCTTGTAAGTATATTAATATGTGATCAAGGGGATTGCAAATAAAATACAAAAGAAAAGGATAGCCATGAAGAAACAGCGGTATAACAATTTATCTTCAAATAGTACCTGTGAAATGTGTTGTTTAATTTTTTCCTTAACTGTTCCATCCAGAGCTCTCTCAGCAAGTTCATATGCCAAGGTATTACCTTCAGTGCTATTAAATTTGACCTTCTGCAAATATCTGCAGACTAAAACATAAAACTCACAAACTCCTTATCGTAAGGAAGCATATATGCAATAGAAATGACTTAAATAAGAAATACCAAATTACTGCAATAACAAACCTTTGCTGGACAAGTGTCTCCAATGCATGCTTTATGTTTCCAAGCGCAGGATGGTTTTGATCACTTTCACTCAATCCCATCTGCCTTAAGTGACGCCAAAGATCTTCTGCAATAGAGGAGTGGAAAGGATTATGTTAGAGGAGCTTACAACGGAAGAAAATACAAGAAACCTTTGGCCCTTTTTTTTCCCCCTCTCTTTCTCTATTAGTTAAATGAATCACTATGTTGACAAGAAATATGTAAACCAACACTATATCACACAGGTCTAGCGTAACAAATAGCACTGGTATAAGAGTAAGTGCCAGAGAAAATTCTAAGACATAATCGGCTCTACAGAATTTCTTGTGGAACAATCCAGAAATCATACCCTCAGGAATGTTATCCCCATTAAGGTGCACAATGCTGATTATGGCAAAAGCAAAACCATTCATATGTGCAGTATTAGCATCTTCCACATACTTCTCATGCACCTCAGGTGGTAATTGGCTTACCAGTACATACGACTTAGCATCAGCAGCACCTAGAAAATATAAAGAATAAATCAATTTTTGTCGGGTTCACATGTCACCGTGCACTTACGCACACAACAGTCCACATTCCCCTTAAATATGCAGCATAATCAAATTCCATCCTTGTGCAAAAAATCTCTGATTATTCATTGCAATGTGAGTCTATTAAATCTTTAATTGCAGATAGAATCACATCGGGCATAACAAGGAAACTGCAATAATTATTTTATGTTTGTTGTGCTTACTATGTTATTTATAATCATCATGGCAGTCCAAATATTTTCTTAACTTGGCATAAGATAGAATATGCCTAAGGCTATGTTTGGTTGAGGGTTTTATAATAGAATATAATAGAATGTAATATTATTTCATCATTTGAGAGGAAGTTTTATAATGAAATAGAATGAAATGAGATAAAAGAGGAAAGTTTAATATTACATCTCGTTCCATCCTAAACAGGAAAAATAAAAAACCTCCGATTTGGAGGATTTAGGATGGAATGTAAAATAGTAAACAACTTTACATTATATTATATTATAAACCCTTCATCCAAACAACATTTAACTATATTATATTATAAATTCTTCTATTCCTCCCAAACAATAAGTTTCTAATATTATCCCCATTTACGTTCTATTACATTATAAATCATTCCATTCCATTTCATTAAAAACTTTACGTCCAACCAAACATAGCCTAAAAGAGTTAAGAATGTTGTAAGAAGCAGCAGCAGCACCAAACAAATAGTTACATCATAGCCTAAAAACACACTTGTTTCAAGTTATCCCCTCTTAGTACACTTGGGTCATTGTTCATTCAATTCCGCTTAGGTGTATTAAGTCATGACTGGCTCAATCATTACATCTCAAAACCAAATAATCATGAGGCAACCACTCATAGTAGTTAAGAGAGTGCATATATAATAAGGCTTAAAAGCTTTGATAGAGAATTGGTCACTTCATGGATTCTTAGACGAAGGGAAGTAAGTTGTTACTTTGCTGGGAACAAGCATGACTCTGATTTGCTGATGCAAGGCGAGACCTCTGAAGTTCCCTCATGTCAAAGCCAAATATGGCTGATAGCTTCTCTTTGGCTTCATTAATTATCAAAGCAGAAAGTGAACGCTGGCGATAATTGCTAGTAACAATCTGGGTAAGTTCATCCCTTCTAATTGGACACCCTGAATTTTGGTGTGTTTTAAAAAGCATGTAGCGAATCACTTCTGCCACAAGCTTATCCTTTTCCTTTTAGAAAACCACATATAATAATTAGAAAATAAGAAACTCCACATTATAGATCAAAAAATCAGAAATACATTAGAAAGAAAAATAGAAGACAAGGGTGTAACAAAAGGGAAGTATTACTTCTTTAGAAATACCAAACTGGGAGACATCTTCCCCAGGACTGGACATCCTGCATTTTGGAAATACAAATAACTTATCGGCAACCAATTTTCAAAGTCTACATGAAACACTTTATTATAGCTTTAATAGCCACAGAACAAATCAATCATTTTTCAGGTTAAGCTTATGATAAATAGGGAAAGTAGAATGAATGGCATCTCTACAAGAAATAGCTGCTCCTCAACAACTGGAAAAATGGTTTTCATTTACGTCTACACATCCATATATTACCGCCAGCCTCAGATCAAGTGTAGCATGTGCCCCAAGAAATAATTGAGAGATAAAAAAACCAAAAGGAAAATATGTTGGCTTTTTAAACTTGTGATTATGAAAATAACAAACACAAGAAAAGGATCCAGACCAAAAGATTGTTATTAATTAGGCATTCAATTTAGAAATTTTCTAGACAAATGGGTATTGCGGGTGCATTGATATGGCTAAGTGGGTTACTAGGTATAGGATCACAAAATTGAGAAGAACTAGTTGAAAGCACAGAAGGTGCACATACATGCAACATGAAGCCAGACACTTTGTAATTTTGCAAAAGGAAAACTCACAAGGTTCTGGATTAAAATAAAATCACAGACGAACGCAATTAATAAGCCTAAATTTCATAAATGGAAAATAATCTAACAAAATAACCTTGTCTTTGACAGCCAAAAAACCGGTAAAATATTATGGCTAGACGCAGTCCCCAACATTAAACAGCCTGTTTAAAACCGCATACAGTCCAAGGGCACCAAAAACGCCAGCCTAAATCAGGGCTGAAGCATTATCACCACCGGAAAAAGCCTTGGGAACCTTGGCATTATTGAAATTCATCTTTCCAAAATGCTTGAATGCAGCATTTTAATTTTAATGTTTATCCTCAACCATCCAAACACTTACTCAAGAAATAATGTTCATAGACAACAATTCATTATCGCAAAATGGCTTCTTCTTCAAGAGATGGTAACTCTAAAAGGCCAAATCATTAATGGGTTCTTTTTTCGTCATCAGAATATTTCCATTTCATGTCCCTTATAATTGGGCTCTCCAAGAACAAATTGTGGAAGAAAAGATAAAAATGAAAAGGAATACACCAAGAAGAGGGAACAACAAGTGAGCGTTTTACCTATGAACAAGAAGAGCTGTCGTATGTGCCTTGAGAGAGAAGCAGAAAAAGTTTTTTTTTTTTTTTTAATGGTAAAGCTCTAAAACCATTTGGGGTTTAGGGCTCTCTCTCTGTCCAAGATTTCTCCAACTTTTCCCTCTCCATTTACGCTCTTACTTTGAAAAATATTCAATTGACGGGAAATGAGCGTTTGAGATGCACCGTGCACGTACGACTAAAGTAGTTAAAAAAGCATGTATGTAACCTTAACTCAGGACGGCAATTGGTGCACTTATGTTAATTTTTTAAAATAAAAAATATAAAATAATTTATTTTTTTAAATTTAATTTTTTTAAAGTAAAATAAGTAGATCTCGGATCAATATAGACTTGAGCTTACACCTAACTCATGAATTGGTCCATTAAAAACAACTAAATTTAAATTCATGGGTTAAAAATTGTCATCCTTGTACTTAACTTTATGCTAAATCCAATCCAAGTAGTAGTTATTGAATCATAATTCCTTTTTAACTCATAGAAAATACAATTTAGTGTTTGATTTTATTAAATGAGGCGAATGCCTGATTTGAAATTAATATGTTATTTTCCTAAAATAGATTCTTGTAAAGTTTGTGTTTTATTTAAAATGTGATGAATTTGAAGTTATGATTTTTCAGTTTCAAGTTCAGTTAGATCACACCAAAATCTGTTAAGAGGTTAGTAAGTTGGATTTGAGACTTAGCAAGCGTGAAGCCAATCTCTTGATAGATTACACGTTTGAATGTCCGCTTCAAATCACATCGGAGTGTAGCCATAGTGCTAAAACTCAGGATGGTCCTGGTTCGTCCTGAAAACCCTATAGTGATCTGGTTCGAATAGCATATGGTCGTTTTTCAGATGCTATATGCAGATGACAGCTAACTCATCACTTTCGGAGGAATAGCTTTATTCAGAATGTCGACAAATGACTAGAATTCACGGCCATTTAAAAAGCTTTACGACTCAAATTTACCTGAAGCCAGCACTCCCTACCTGAAAGTTATTATAAGCTTTACATTACCAGAACTACCACAATCTCACAAGAACAAGCCTGCTTCCATAGTAAGTTTGAGATCATTTTTTAGAAACTACACTAAATCTAAACGTACAATACAAAACTGATAACTGAACACTGAATTGCTCAATTTAGGTGAACAAATATTCCGGACAAATTAAACAAGTTCACAGGAATCAGTCCCAACTTACAGACTGAAATCTATTCTCCCAACAATCAGAATTTGTCAATGCCCTTGTGGTTGGGTTCTCACAGATTATTACTTTCCTTTTTCTTGAAGCATGTATTCCTTCTTCATTTCTTCCAACACAGCATCATTCGTGCTGCAAAAAGACATGATATGAAGTGAAATGGAATCAAGTTAACATGGTCAAAGCCTCAATCGTGATTCATTAACTCCGACAGTTTAGGGTTCCTAAACAAGTCCCAAGCCTGGTTGTTGGTTTCTATAAGTACTAAATGCATCTAATATTATTAACTTTATGTGGCAATCATGTCAGTTCCAGGCAAAATCTGCACGGAAAGAGGGAATATAAAGCCTTCTAGTGTGAAACAATCGCCTTGTCATGCATTATGCCAGCAAGCATAGTCTTCTTGCTATTTGTTTTTCTTACACCAATAAAGCCAGGTTCTTTCAAGAAGTTTCTGCTAGCGAACAGATTACCTGTTCCAAGTCAATATAAGGATAATACACCCAAACACATATGTAATATACAAGTTGTTGGCAGCTAGAAATCATCTAGAAGAGTCTTTCCGTGAAATAGATAAAAGGATGCCTGTGTGCCCCCACTCAGCTTTGGTATCTTTTTGTGAAATCTACTACTAATAAACTTATTAAGATATTTTGATGTTAATGAATAGATTTACCCTTCCATAAAAATTGACTACAGAAACCAAAGGAGATGTATTAGAGAAACAGGTCCTAAGCAATTCTCAATAGTGACTCATAGTATAAGCACAAAAGCCAAGTACTGAATATGAACAACTTCACCATGGGCAATATCATTAGCCAGCGTAGGACCTTCATAAACTCCTACTAAAATTGTACTTCTGTTCAGAAACTCTAAGCTTCCCTTTCAAACAACAAGAGAATAATCCTAACAAGTTAACAAGATTGCTCCCCAGCTGAAAGAATATTAAGAATAGGAGCAATCTCGAGCTATCCATTTTTGGCAGTCTCTTAGGGTCAGAATTTTTCACTTATTAGTCTCATCCATGTAAGAATTAAAGTTATAAGACAGGAAAACGATAATAAAAGAAGTGGAACAACTAGGACTCGTTTTGGAGGATAATTGAGTCCTTTCCCACCCTTCATCATTCTTTTCTTTGAAACAGAGACTAAGGTTACGAAATAAGGTCAGCTGGTTATTAAATTTCACTAAAATAGTTTCAATAGAGGCACATGAGTCTTCATTCCTGTGTCTCTTTTTTGCCATCAAATCAGCAGAAGATTCATTAAACTGTGAAACGCTTCACTTAATTTCCTATGCAGTATTGGGATTTATCATGCACATTTGGGACCCCAAATTCTTGAGAATCTTTTGAAATATGCTATAAAGATCAAAGGAAACTAGATTACAATAGCAAATGTAAGAATCTCAAAGAAACTGTGAAATATTTCACATATTTGATAAACACATCTTCTTCATGTAACCAAGGATGAATAGTTTTGGAAGTGGAAACCATAAACTACAACAACACCCAGTAAGTTTACCACCGAAACTCGAGGTCTAAAGAGGTTCAATAATACAGCCTTACCCTTACCTAGTAGAGAGGCTATTTATAATAAAAAATGACATAAAAGTTTCAAAAGGTTGATAAATATCATACTTCTGTGTAAGATCGATATCCAAGCTCCATAACACTAGGTCTGCTATCCCATTCAAATTTTCAAAAAAAAGAAACCTTCAAAATGGAACATCTTGTATTCACAATTAGCAGTGTTGACCTTGTTGGAAAAGCTCCACCCTCCCAACTTGTAATCAAAGCCGGGAGAGAAAGTACAAAAACGTTCAAAACATTAACACTCCAAACAGAAAGAAATTCCCCACATAACAAAATCCAATCTTCTAATGAAAAACATGTGTGGATAACAACACCCAAGACAATTTCAATCAAATAAAATACATACCACCAACCATTTCAATAGTCCAAAGAACTGACTTTCCATTACTCAACAAGACAGTCAACCAAGCGCCTTAAAGCCAGCACAGGACAGTTCATTAGCTTGATTACACAGACAAGCAACAAAGGGAAAATGAACAAGGAAAAAACCGAATAAAGCATGCCTGACCATAAAAATACCAACACAGACACAAATTTAGTACGAAATCCAATCAAAATTAGAGAAAACAAAATAGAAGCAAAACCCAAGTGGGCAATACGAAGATAGAAAATTGATGAACTTACAACTGGTGCAGGCATTCGTTTAACTCTTTAGCCTGTTTTCGGCACTGCCAGACAACAGAAATGGTTCTTCCGGAGGCGCACTGTGCATACTTGGAAGTGTAATGATCACATTCTTTTAACGCCCTTTGCTTCATTTTACTTCTCAAAGCTTCACATCAAATACACATTTGACTTCCAAATTTATCAAAATCTCAATCACCCAATTATACGAGAAGAAAAGGAAGAGAAAAATGTTGAAAAAGACCTTCTTCCACCTTCTTTTTCACGTGATTCTCACGTGCTTCCTGTACGTATCCCATGTTCAAGAGCTCTATGCGTTCTGCTTCAGTCGAACTGTAACAACAAAGAGGCGCTCCTCTAAGACCTAAGACACGCCTTATGCTCCTTAAGCTTCGATATTAGGCCAGTTATGGGCTAAAATTTTTGGGTTACATTAACAATGTTCCCAGGGTTGGACAACCGACCAGGATCGAAACGAAATGGCTCCGATAAATTTAAGAAAGTTACTCGATTTAATGGTCACTCAGATTGCAGTTGAGTGTAGAAAAAGGGTCATACACGATTTCGCTTCGTAGTTTGGGTGAGGTAACGATAATAAAGAATAAGAATAAATATTATTATTATAATTATAATAATTGATTAAGAGAAATAAATAATTATTATTATTAAAATTTATTATATTTTAATTAATTAATTATATTGTAATTAATTAATTATAATATGTTGATTAACTAAATTATTGTAATTAATTTTAATTAATTATAT
>JANITW010000008.1:21812307-21822620 GCA_027564335.1 Erythroxylum williamsii | reverse complement strand
CTTATAAGGATTTATTAATAATTATAATTAAAGTTTGACTTTAGTTGTAATTTTAAGAAAATCTAAAGATATGAAAAATAAGATTTTTCATATAAAAAGGAAAAATTAGATCACAAGGGAAGCTAGCACTTCTAAAGATTTCTCCTCTCAAATTCGATTTGAGTTTTTCTCCGAAAAGATCTGTGGATACCGTTAGAGGCCGGACGTTTGAACGGCTCGTGGATTTGACTTTTTTGGAGAAGCAAGATATTGTATCGGGAATCAGAAAAAGGTTAGTTTAACTTTATCAATTTCTTGTTTTATGTTTCGAATCTAATCCTGTTAAAGTTGATTCTGTGGAAAATTTGTAAATTCATTCCGCTGCGCTTAGATTCGATCTTACGTTAATTTTCCAACATGAAGTTAGTAGGTTGTAAGCAATGGTCTTGGCTCTAATCCATTGAATGAGGATACAAAGACAAGTTTCTGCATGAGCAGCAGTCGATCCAAATAATCTATTGTTTCTTTCATGCAAATGTGATAGACGAATGCACCAAACGCAGCGCTAAATAATTTAAAATATCCTTTATATTTGAATGTTACATAAGGAATCCATTCTGTACTATTTGGATAACCCTTGCGAAATCAAGTGTTATAGAATTTAACATTCTCACATTAAAGATTCACTTAACTAACTTGAAGTGTTTAGGGTGATCATCAATGAAACTGTTGGGCCTCGTTTTCGAAGCCCAACAATCGATCCGGAATCAAAAAGCATAGGTGGGTTCCTTGTAGGTTATTTTCAATGAAGTTTCTTTAACCCTATTAGGCCCTGTTTTCGAAGCCCAAAAATCGATTCGGAATCAAAAAGCGTAAGTGGGTTCCTTGTAGGGTTATTTTCAATGAAGTCTCTTTAACCCTCATCGCTTCATCCCCACTCTTATAGCATCTCAAGCCACAAAGGCGAGCCCACACAACAAAATCACAATAATCACAATTGACTTCTTCAAAATGGTAGCTCTTAGTCTCTAGGTCATTTAAAAATAAGAACCACCTCATTCGGAACTCTATAGCTCAAGATATGCTTAAAAATCCAAAGTATGTTAATAGCCCAACCATGCTCTCTCAACCAACCCCTCACTTCCTTTCTATCAAACTTCTTGAATTTAACTCCAAAGGCTATCAATTTTTATAGAGAGGTATAAAAACATGTTAGGAATCTAATGCTTCAAGAATCACCTCAATCGGAGGTCAGACGAAGGAGTTATGGCCAAACGAATCCATCATGTTCATATCCTTACTCCTATAGAACATGCTATGGCGCAAACGCCATAACTCTCACTATAGGTGTTGGATTGACTTTGTTTTTAGACGGTTGGAAAGAAGACATCTAGGGTTAAAACTTTCATGAAGACCAAAATTAAAATTATGTTGTTTGGAGGGTCAAAATGCATGGACTGTGTGATCTAACATGATCAGGCCGTGTAACCTTTGGGTGAAATTATGTCCCTGTGCCCAAAAACACACGACCCGTGTGATTTTACAGAGGCAGGCTGTGTAACCTTCGAGTGACAGGAAATTTTCACCCTCCAAGACTCTACAAAAGTTACTAAACCTATCCTAACATTCCCTTACCCCATATTCTTCTCCAATACCATAAAAACTACTTCAAATCCATTTAACAACTACAAACATCATTGAAACTCAACTCCAAAGGATTCATCACACACATTCTTCCCAATTTCAACAAGCTATTCTAACACTAACAACAATTGGCAATCTCAATCAAGGATAAGCACATCCATCATTCTCAAACTTTAAAGAAACATAATCATACAAGAACTTCTCAATTCTCATTCTCATTTGAAAACAAAAACAATGTTTGAACAAGCTTTACTTACATATCAACACATACATCAATTTGATATAAAATACAAAAGATGCTTATGTTTGATATGCCTATAAAGCTAGCCAAAAGTTACCAACTTAATACAAAAGACTCCTAACTATCTTGGAGTTTCCCAAATGCCTTGCAAGGGTCATTACTCTTCTCGATCTGCACCTGAGGAGGAAAATTATAGGTTGAGCTACACAACTCAATGGCTAACTTATTCATAACCATTGGCGATGAGCCACACAATCAAACATATACAAATATCCATATAAACCAACAATGAAATCTCAATATTCATAATTCCAATACACATCTCATAAATTCAACACATCATTCCATGGTCATATTGGATGAAAGTCACATCTAGGCATAACAATCAAAATATCATCATAACTTAAGACATCAAAATGCAAATGCACACACAATTTGGCTCGAGGGTTCCGTGAACAAAACAGAGAAACCGAAGTTTACTCCGTGAACGAAACGAGTCCACTTTTTGAATCTCGTGAGCCACAAGCGGGCAATCGGGAGAAGGCTTAATGTCTACATGCACGTGACTATAAAACGATTTCTCTCTCCCCTAACCACAATGAACTCACATACTTAATTCAATCATTCACAATCTCATATTTTCATGCTTAATTCAATCATTCTCAAATTCATATTCTCATGATTTTTCTTCTTTCCACTCAATCAAAATGTCATAATAAAAGACATAGCATAATCATGCTCAAAATTCAATCTTTATCATAATGTCATACATCTTTCAATGCACAACATAACATAAAACACATCATAGCAATTCACAATTTATCAATTCAAGCACATACATACACATATATGCACACACAAGGCATTTTGCCCATTACACAATAACTATAAATAAATTACCCACCTTATACTCTTGAAAATCCAATTTCAATGGTACCTTTCCTCTTGCTCTTGGGTAGGTTCTTGATTTCCTAAGACAACCAAAATTCCCATTTAATTCCAATTCAAATGGAAATTTCCCAATTTCCATAATCACAACAAAATGAAATTAACCCTAATCAAGCTCAAATTTAACCTACCCATAATCCATATAGGTTAGAAAACCCAAAACCTAACTTAGAAACCCATCTTCTTCCTCCAATCCAACACCCAACACAAAAACTCTTTTCTCTCTCTAAACTTCTTCATTCACACACAACTAATTTCTTCAACAAACAAGAAGAAAAGATGAAGAAATTACCTTTAGAAGCTTGATTCTTCTCTTCTTTCCATAATTTTTCCTCCTTCTTCCCTAGTTTTTTTATTTTTATTCTCCTTCTCTTCTCTCCCTCACGTTTTCTCTCTTTTCTTCTCCCCCTTTGGCTGCCAACAACAACTTCCTTCCCTCTTCTAATTTTAAGACACAATTTAATCTATTCTTCCAATTATGCCCCCCACTTACAAGGCCTTTCCCAATTTGCCCTTCTTTTGTCTTTTATGTCTCTACACCTCCAATCCATTAACTCCACATTAATTCTAACTAACTACCCATCTTTCCAACTAATTTCAATCTTTATTCAAGCCTACTAAATTAATGACCCAATTCTAAGAATAAATAATTAAACAAACAACTAAGCATGAATAAATCATTAGACAAATAATAAGTAAACATTTAAAACAAATTGGGATCCAACAGAAACTCTCAAATCAATACATAAAAAGAGTCTTAACGATAAGCTTGTTAACACCATATCTCCACCACTATATAATAAATTAGAGTCAAAAATCAAAAGGTTTTTCAGCCAAGGTGTAATGAGGTTTAGGTAAGATACAATGAAGGATGAATTTCAGGTTAATTAACAAGAAGGAAATTTCATAAACAAGATCATATAAAATTTGATTTAACCAAACTAAAATCTCCAAAAAAAATGTAAATATGGTGCAAAAGACATCAATATCTTGTCTTTCTTCTTCTTATAGTTTTAACACTATAAAACACTTCTTTCTTCTTTTTATTATTATTTTTAAATCTTAATGAGGAGAATATTACAAAATATTGATAAGGGACATATGAGAATATATAACTTCAAATATATAAGCTCACACCTTTCCTTATTCTTGATACTTCTTTATTCAATCAAATACTCATACAATCAAGAAAATACAATTCTTTAGGGTTCAAAAAAAAAGGCTAATCAACAAAAATTGTTTATCAACTTGTAATATAGTTAACACAATCTAAAGAAAAGGCTAATGCTCAAAATTGGTTACACCTAAGGGATAAAAATAGGGTAGAGTAAAATTAAAAAATGGTTTAACAAAGGTGTAATCTAGGTGCTTTTATCATCTTAAATGCTTTTAACTTAAAAAATAATGGTCTTAGTATTCATAATAAAAATTCTAAAATCATCCAACTATGTATGATATTTCTATAACAAAAGAAAATAAGGTATAATATAATGATAGTAAATGCTCATAGGCTCAAAATCTCCTAATTTATAATATAAGAAGTAAAGTTCCATCTAGTCATGCTTTCATCCTTTCATACAATATCTTAATTCCATAATTCACAATAACTCAAAATGTTTCAACATAAGAATTGACCAATTAAAGAAATTTATAAAGAAAAATCAATAAATTAAAATTAAAATATGCTTGAGAATTAATTAATTCTATAATCCAAAACACTATATACCTTACCCATACTTATAGATGTACACTATCCCCAATGTACCCAACAAGTCACAAAAAAGAATATAAAAGCTTTATATGGAGTTAAAAGCTGATTTTATAGGCTTATTGATGATCGTCGATATGAGGAGTTAAAAGCTGATTTTAGAAGTAATGTGAGCAATCCAACATTGTCAGCACTAGTGAAACTTTTAAAGCATGCATCTACTGTGTACACGCCAGAAGTTTTTAAATGGTTTCATGATAAATGGAATCATTGTCATGATTATAGTTTTCGCATTAGCGGTGAGGATGGAACAGTAGAGAAATATCAAATTAGTGTTGCTGGGAGGAGCTACTCTCAAAGCATCAGCTATGATTCGTGTAATGATGAAGTTCACTGTAGTTGTGGGAAGTTTGAGTTTGCTGGCATCTTATGCTCTCATGTGTTGAAGGTTTATAGCTTGAAGAATATTTGCACAATCCCAAGCAAGTATGTATTGAAAAGATGGACAAGGAAAGCCAAAAGTTTGTCGATTGCACAAATGGAGTCAACTGTCAAAGATACTAATATAGATTCTCATATGCTGTCAAGTATCAGGTATAAAGAATTGTGTACATTAAGTATGCGATTGGTGACAAAGGCAGCAGAGAGGAGAGATAAATACAAAGTAGTGAAACATAATCTTGTGCACATGTTGAAGATGGTTGATGAGATGTTGGAAGGTGAAGAAATAGTTGATGAAGAGAACCAAATTGATCCAGATCATGAATTAAGCCAACGCTTGCGCGCAAATAATAAAAGGAATGTGCGGAATGAAGCTGAAAGTAATGTTGCCGACATGAATCACATAAGAGGTCTGAAAATGAAGACCAAGCCGACATCAAGTAAGCGACTGAGGGGTGGACTAGAGAAAAGTTCAAAGAAGAGGAAGAATGCAAAGAATTGCAACACTTCAACAAATGTTGTAATCCCCCTTTCCAATACTCAGGTTAAACTTTGGTGCAGTTTGCAATGATGTATATAATTTTTTCACTTATGATTGTAAGTTAATTTCTCCTAAATGACTTTATTCAGGAATCTGAAGATAATTCCCAACAAACTCAAATTATCTCCAGCAGTGAAGCTCCCATAATTCATCAACATCAGGTTGGTTATTGGCTAATTGATATAGTTTGCATGTGTTGTGCTATTTTTGTCAATGTAATCTTTTTTGCCGAAGGAATTGATTATGACAATAACCAATTGCAGGCAACAGGTGTTCATATGGATAAGTCAACTACGTTATACAGTCATCATCATTATGCAAAAACTCCTCTGGTATTCGTTGTTAAACTATTTTTTTCTATTGTTTGAAATATTATATGTCTATAACATGATATTAAATCATTTTCATTTATGGTTTCAGGTTAATGATATAGGAAGAAGTCAACAACATGTTAGTGTTGTTATCCCACCTTCAATGCGCATGACTGATTTACTAATGGTAATTCGCAGAAAGTATTTGTCTTAATTTCAATTAGGTTTGATAATTGCATTAAATGTTTGGTTTTGTTTGAATTATTTGACATGCATTTTGATTTACAGGCACAACAAACATTTGGTAATAGACATTTGGAAGAAGTCAACAATTTAAGAGTTGGTATTGCCATTGACAACTGTCACAGTTGTCTTTGTGCCAAACAGTTCTGTGTGTGTACAAGATTATTCTGATAATAATGTAAGTAAGAAGCACCATATAGGAATCTGCCGTCAGTTGTCATAACAATGACCTATGCTTAATTTGTGTTGGCAGTAGCTGATTTTATATAAAATTTTTAGACACATATTAAACATGTAATTCATGAGAAAATAAAAATAGATTAGACAGTATGTCTATGGACAATTAAAAAATGATGTCTTACACGCACATATTTATTTTATTGGATGTTGAAAAATAATACTTACATAGGTCAGATAATTATGTGATTGGAGAGAAATAATTCATTCAGAATACATATAAACTTGGTTACACTCATCAATCTTTCTGGATTAATGCTTCAGAAGTTTGCTATTCCGCTTTGCATTTCTTATTCTGTTTTGTTGTTCTTCTTGCTTCAATTCCTGAAGCAAGAGTCAATTTGCAGTGTTTATCGTCAGTGTAGGAATGAAGAGGAAAGCAAGACAAGTGAGACAAATGATGGAACATGCAAAGAAAGATTGCACAATGATGAATTAGCAGATGAAGAGCAAGCTTAGAGCTGATACTACATCAACTGAAGAGATAATCCTGAAGCAGAGTTATAACATTGCTGACACATATTCTTAACTAATTCATGAAACAAATTACTGAACCAACTGAACGTGAATAAGACGACCTGGTCAATGGAGGAGAGAATTGAGGGCCAAACTTATATTAGCATTGAAGAAAATCAAACAAGTCAAGCATCAGTTTCTGTGCTCATAGCTTGGTAGCACTTTTTGTCTTTTTTTCTTTTGCAGCTTTAGCTCATAAGGAAAGCAAGACTCAAATGAATTGCAGCTTAGATTCCTCACAGCACACACTTTCATAACATAAAAATGTTGTAATTATCAATGAGCTGATCTTTGCCACACCACAGGAAATCTCTTTCCAGTTTCTAACTTCTAATTACTTTTGGTATACAATTTGTATATAATTTGGTTTTGGAGGCAATGCGACATTTTTGTACATACCGAAGGCTACAATTGGATACAACTTCTGTGATTTAATATACCGTTTGTAATAATTAAACACTTGACTCATAAGTTCTGTGATTTTAACACTAATTCATTTGCCAAGTGAATCTAACAAACATTGAAAGCTAAACATTGCAGTGAACACACTGTACATCAGGTAAACCAAGATTTCTTGAATGGTTTCGTCACATCACCTTTGACATGACCTAACAGTTCAACCTTGGCAAAAATTTTAAACATTCACAAAAAATGTCATTCAAGAAATCTTTGAGCTAGTTGTTAACCTAACAAGCTAGAAGTTCCTGCCTAAAACACAAGGCTTCAAGTTCTTCACTGAAAATGAGATCAAGTGCTTCTCTGCCATATTTTGCAGCCAATATCAATCCTCTCACACCACTATCTCCAAACCCACAATGAACTAAAACACAAGCAGCACCCTGCAAATGCAAAATGCCATAAATCAGCGCCAAAAGAGACTTAACGTTCGAACATATAATTTGATTAACCACTATATTGCCCTAACTTCTTCTCTCCTTTTTGAAATAATTAATTTGTTACTTGAAAAAGAAAGGTCAACATAATTGCGACCATTTTACTAACTATACACTTTCAGAAGGTCAACACCAGGTTAGTGAAAGTTTTAAGGAAAGAAGAATAATCTTTGAAAGTTTGGCTAGATGGGAAATTTAAAGGTTATGAAGAAGCATTACTTGCAATCCAATCTATTGATGGCTTCAATGAGCATGCAATACAAGCATATAGAAGGGCCTGTCAGTAAAACAAATTACACAATGCATTTTGATTCAATTGCAATTAAAATTGAAGCAATGGAAAAAAGAAAAGATATTATGAGACCAGAGTAGAAAGACTATAATCAACAAGGAAACACACTACCAATATAAACCTAGAATTCAAGTAATCAGATAAACATAAAGAGGCTTCTCTTAGTTGCTTAAAACTATAAGTCTATTCAATATATTGGTATTAAAACCTACGAGGAAAAAATTACATCCATTTAAAGCAGTAGAATAACACACGTATCACTAACCCTTATGCATTAAAAAACTGGAATGCTGAAACAGATTCCATTTACAGTCAGTTAATATAACCAACATCCCTGCACTAAATATCTTGCTCAGAGCAACATGTATCTGTTTTCTTAAAGGTTTTCGTTTTTTTTCAATTGGCAGCTATCCTTGTATGATCATCCATTAAAATATTAACAATGGCTCAAGTCTAAGGCTGTGTATGAAATGGCCACAACAAAATTTGCAAACCGATAAACAATCAGCTTTACTAATGAAATATTAGCACGAGAGTTTGAAAAGGCATTACTATACATGATTTCATCTCCAAATTAAATCCTCATATCTCAAAAAGGCCAATCAATAACTAACCTACGTTATTTACCCAAAAAAATTAACTAACCTGAGTAAATCTAGCTGCTTTAGAATCGCATCATGGGCATTTTAGCCCTGCAAAAGGATAGCATGTTAAAGAAGCTAACATACTTGCAGCCTGCAGACGCCATGAGAAGAGACATAACAATCTCAAACAGACAAACTGTGTTGCCATTATAAAGGAAAAGAGAGCATCTTTAAATTCCAACATATCTATAGCCATACATTCATAAAGTTGTGAGAAAGTTTTATTACAAATTTTAAGAATATTTCATAATCTAAACAGAGAATCAAAAGTTGCAGAATTTAGGAAATGCACAAATGTCTTACTTGCACAATTCAGGAACAAGAGCCTTGTGGACTGACATTCGTAGATGGGGTTGGAGATGGCATGTCCAGTCCTTGCACCTGCCAAACCTTTTCCAATTTGTTGCCCATGTATTGCAGGTCCTCGATAATACCGTGCACTCGGTCATTAAGGTATACCCATCGCTGATTAAGGCTATTCATCTGCTGCTTAATTTCATCCAACTGCTACTATGTACTTCTGTGGTTATCAGCCATAACGTTATGGTTATCAACCATGAGTTTATAAACCATGCCCATCTCAGGTTGTGGCTGTTGTTCGTCTTCCTGTTGTTGTGCCAACAGATGTTGTGGTTGCTTTAATGGTTGCCCCTGAGTCTCAGAAAAATATTCAGTAGCGTGACATCTGGAACTTGACTCTACAGTTACCAATCTGCACTTCAATGTTATACGAGTTGAAGGATCTCGTAGCTGCATGGTTTTGTCATCTATAATCTCGCACCGTTTCAGGTACGGTACATCGAAATAATGAAGACTCAGCACGTTAAGCTCACTCAGATCAATCCTAAAATTTTTAACCAATGCAGTTGCTAAATAACCCATTCCCAGGCTGTTCCCCTTTCTTCCCACTAAATCGATCAAAGTTTTAGAAACATACAAGAACATGTTCGGCTTATGTCCATGATCGATGCACCATAATAGAAACAACTCCTTCCTCGAGCATTTTGTACTTTGTCGTTTCCCGAAAACAACAGCACACATGAATTTAAGCAGCAGCTTCAATTCTGGGTTAATAATTTGTGCATTAGATGCAATGTGTGGATCATACTCATCCAAGTCTGTTAAATATTTCCAATATGAATTAATTGTGAAAGACTGATGGCCATCATCAATATCGTATTCTGCAAACCCAAATATAAACCGTAACATTCTCTCATCCATAACACATGCCTGCCCTCGTAATCTAAACCACAATTTCTTCAGTATGTTTGAGACAAACCTCAAAGATGTAAAAAACTTGAGTGCCAGGTCACGATAAACAGGGTAAGTAATTCGCACAAAATGTTTTCATCTACCTCTTCGACATAATGTCATAAATATATCTGTCAACTCTAATTGATCTAGTACCTCAAAATTAAAATACGTAGGAACTTCAATGCTCTTATTCCAGAGTTCCCTGTACCTCTCTCCTTCTTCCTCTGAATAAATGGGGAAAGGGGCATCATACACACCTGTAATGTCTTCAGCATTGTCCCCTCTCACCTCAGTGTCGATGGTTTCCTCTGATTTTCTAACTCTTCGAGGCGGCATTGTCACGGTAAAAGCTGCAAATTTGAGAAATAACGAACCCAAATCCAGTCGGTGGTTTGAACCTAAATCCACTCGTGTAACCCTC
>JANITW010000008.1:21755277-21785972 GCA_027564335.1 Erythroxylum williamsii | reverse complement strand
GTTAAATAATATAATTAAGAATAAAAAATTATTTATGTAGAAAAAAACGAAGACAAGAAATCTTATAATTAAGTCTTGAAAGAAAAAAAATTTTCAATCCTTATACTTTAAAATCGGGATAAAAATAAGTGAGGAAAATCTTTATCATCTATCTTTTTTTTTTTGATCTGAAGGATAAATACAATAGAGTTAAACTACAAGGTGAGGGAAAACAACCCTGGTGATATCCTCTAATAGGATAGAAAGGCAACCTATAGGTGGGTTTTGATAACAATGGAAGACATAAACCAAACGCTACTTTACACCATTGCTTTATCCACTGTCCACCAAGTCACCAACTCCAACCGTTACAAAAGCCAATAAATTCATGGGCGCCCATTTATTCTCAAAACTCTCCCGCCATGCCAACAGAGGGAGCCAAATTTGAAAACAATTGTCCCGCTGAAACACTTGGTCGTAATAAAAGAAAGCTCTCTTCTTTGTGCTTTCCATCAATCCATCTTGTAAATCTGGTTTTGGGTTTTTAGTTTTGTCTTTGGGAACAGCTGCGAACATGGCTGTTACTTCAGATTCTGTGGAGGTCTCTGTCCAAACAGTGAGGAAGAGCCGGTCCAAATGCCCCGGTGTTCGCGTCGTTCACGGAAAAATCTACGATTCTGAAAAAGGGAAAACTTGTCACCAAGTAAATTTTATACGCGAAACCTTGATTGTCCCTCTCCTTGTTTTCTATTTGGTTCACGAGAAAGCCTTTTCTTGTGGATTTTTGAAGCTCGTACTTGAGATATATTTGTTTCTTCCGTCGTCAAACTTGTACCTTTTTGTTTTATCTTTGCTTGCTTCTTCATGCTCTTCAGCAGTCAAATTTGGTTCAACTTGCATTGGCCTTCGATAGTTGACATATACGAATGTCCTTATGTTTACTTTGTGTTGCTATTTGAAAGTTGAGCTGGGACTTGTGCAAAGTTTTTGTTGCACTGCTGTCAGATGAGGTTTACTTAGGATGGGCGTCAATCCTCCGAGAAATAAACATTTTGTTTAGACCTTTTCTATGATGGCATTGTGCTGATATGTTCTGTAACATCTTTAGTTTGTCTCATAGACAGGATCTTTATAGAAATTGAGATAAAGAAAGTTAGGTCTTGGTTTATGATGTTTAACACTTGGGTTTTGTTGGGATCATTGTATTAGAAACAATGATGATTAACTGAGTGTTCTAGTCAATAATTTAATTGATCCCAGTATATTTTGTCGGGGTTGTTGTATGGATCTTTGTTACCCTTCCGGGAATGATTGTAATTTCTAGATTGCTTGTGTGAAGGATTTATTTATTATCAGGATCGCATCTATTATTGTTATAGGTAATTTGCTTAACATGTACTCTTTTGCTTGGAATCTTATTTAATGCATTAATTATCCTAGTGCCGACAAAAGACGATGGATTTTATGGCCACTTGCAAGAATCAGAAAGTGAACAAGCAATGTCCTATTAACTATTGCCGCAAATGCCTAATGAACAGGTTAGATTTTTGTTTCCATGATTGTTGTACTTTTGATAAGTTCTGCGCAAAATCTATCTCAAACTGGAAATGCTGGAAATCTTTTAGATATGGAGAAAATGCAGAAGAAGTATCATTGAAAAGTGACTGGATATGCCCCAAGTGTAGGGACGTTTGCAATTGCAGCTTCTGCATGTAAGCGCATGATTTAACGTTGTTGTTCTCATGGATAGTCTTTACGGTGAAGCTAACACAATAATTTTTCTCTAGGAAGAGAAAAGGCCATAAACCCACTGGCATACTAGTGCACACAGCCAAGGGACAAGGATTTTCTTCTGTCTTAGAACTTCTAAGTGTCAGCGGTCCTCAAAATTTGGATCGTGATAAGATTCTTGCGAATGAGGGTGCTTCACCAATAAAGCTGTCATCTTCTATAAAGGTTGTTTCGGGAAGAAAAACTGGCAAGGAAAATTCTATGGATGGAAAAAATGATTTGAACCTGACTATTGGATCAATTGTAGAGGATGGGAATCCAGAGGAAATTGGCTCCAAGAAGCTTGGAAATGTTGGGAAAGTTTCAGATAAGAAGGGAAAGAGAAAGAGAAAGGAAGGACCTAGCGTTCAAAACACTGTTTCTAAGGAAGAACTAAAGATTCAAGAAGGGAATGAAATCCCCGGTGGCATGGGTAATGATAAGACACCTGTGCTGTTCGATGGAATTCCAAATGCCTCAAATTGTATAAATGGAGTTTCAAATATGGTTAATCCTAATGACCTGGGTACCGGGATTACCTTCGCTATAGAATCATGCAAAATCAATGCGTGCACTGCAGAAGTTCAAAGCAAAAAAATTGAGCCAGAAATTCAATTGCCTCCTGGCACTTGCTTAACAACTGTAGCTGGTACTGAGTTTTCTGCTGAAGATGTTGGAGATGCATTACAATTTTTGGAATTTTGTACCAGTTTTGGTAAGGTAATAACAAATTACTACTGAAGATGGCATACAAGAAGCGGGTTCAGTATTGTGAAGATGTATAGAATTTTCTTGAGTGAAGTTGTGTGTTCATATTATTTTCTCATATTTACATCTATTCATATATAGGTATGGCAATAGTGAAATTCTTTTTCTCATTTTTTCTTATGAACTCTATTCCTGCATTAGTGACTTGTATGCATTTTTTTTCTCTTATATGTTCAGTGCTTGCATAGTGAGCTTAATGACTTCATTGCACCTTGAATTCTTTTTATTTGAAAAAAATTCAGTTTTACACCTGTCACAGTTTTGCTTTCCTTTTGTGTCGTCAGGCTCTTGAACTGAAGAAAGGGCAGGCTGAAGCTGTACTTCAAGAGATAATAAATGGCCGAAAACTTCGTCGGTCACAATACTCTTTGGTAGCACGTTTCAATATCCTTTTGTTATCTTTGATACATCAGGAAATTGGAGAAGAGTATGATTTCTGCTCTAATACAGTTATTTGAATTTCCTTTTTCCTTTTTTTTTTTCTGTCTGATGGAAGAGCGTTAATTTATAACTGTCTTTTCCAGGCCTCCAAGTCTAAGTCCGACCAAAGATCAAAAGTCATGGTTGCAAGCTCTTGGAGAATGTGTCTCTGACTGCGGGTTCATGTCTAACGAATATCCCTCTGATTGTTTTGTCAAGGGTAACCAAGGATATGATGGCTTAAGTGCATCAAAAAAGCTTAAACTCTTGATATTTCTGTGCGATGAAGCTCTTAACACCTCGTAAGTAACAAAGATAGAATGGAAATGGAAATCTATTCCTTCAGAGCAATCCACTTTTTCCATTCATTTCTCTGATATTAACATAGTAGTCATGACCTTTTGTTTTGTTTTGTTTTTGTTTTTGTTTCCCATCCACTTCCCTAGAAACTTGCGAAGTTGGATTGACGATCAGCAGTCCAAATACAAGAAGGAAAAGAAGGAATCCAGGGAAAAGATTATTGCTGCAAAGCGGAAGGTAGAGAACTTAAAGCGCATACTTGTGCTTTGAGTTGAGTAATGATCTCAAGTTGATAGTAAATGAAATGTTTTGCCTTTTGGTTTCTGATGCAGGAAAAACATATGAAACAGAAGATGCAAGATGAGGTGGCCAAAGCTATTATTGCAAAAACTGAGGGTCCCTTATCTGTCTCGGAGTATGAAGCAATTGTTTCACAAATAAAGAGTGCAGCGACTCAAGCTCATGCAGAAAGGATTGAGGCCATGAGCATGATGTCAAAGAGTATGATTTGACTTTCAACTCCTAATGTATAGAAATGTTTTTATATTTTGTGGAGGAAAAATGTTGCATTGCCTAAAATCGTCGGATTCCTTGTGAACTTCGGAGAGTTATCCAGTAATTTGCACCTTACTTAACCAAATTCAAAATTTAATGAATAGGAATCCTGTATTAGGTGGTGCATGTATCAAGTTGGGCGAGGAGCACGTTTGCAATATAGTGTTTGATAAACTTGATTTAGTTCTAAATTGTGATATTCAGAGTCCTACTCGTTGAAAACAAATGGACTTTATATTTTACAAGGTTTTACAAAATTATTGAATTTGTGAGGGCAGGATTGGAAATGTTGTTTGACAACACTAATTTAAGATGCCTGCGGGTAGGACTGCCTGTGGCTACAAGTTATAGGTCTCTACTTTTTTAGTTTACTTCACTTTAGCTGCAAATATAGAATGGTGAACTTTATGATATTTTATGATATGCATCTCACCATCAGTTGCATGCAATGTGCACAGAGATTCAAAGATCTGATGCTGTTAGAACAGATCGTATTCTTTTGGATGCTGATGGTCATGCCTTCTGGAGATTAGCAGGCTATGATGGTCACTCTAGCATCTTGCTTCAAGGTTGAGTTGCTTCTCTTCTTTGGTGTTTGGTGATTTTCATCCATACATCTATTGTTATCAGTTTGTCATCGAATGATTTTCTTGGACAGATATGGGAACTTCTGATGCTGATAAGTTTTGTGAGAAATGGTTTGTCTATGATGCTGAAGAACACGAAAAGGAAATTGAGAAATACTTCTCTTTCTTAAGGTAAGTACACAGCATTTTATACGCAAACAACAAAAATTTTTCTTGTCTCCTCAAATTTATTTTAGCTCTGAATTTATCTATGATAGAAAAATTATAATCACTATCAATTGTCAGATCTTCTAGCTTTGGATCTCTACTAAGTATTTGATTGTTTTGGAGTCATATCAGGACAAGTCCTTCAACATATGTCAATGCATAATTTCACCCTAAATTGTGAAATCTTGGGCACTTATCAAGGGATAAAGTGAGATTAGTATTTTATCCTTTTGAACTACAACAATATAATTGGGATTTAGTTGCAGGTGTACTTCAGCCTATAATTTTTGTGCCTGTTAGTGTGATTTTGTATCTTGATCACTTATATTAGCCTTATAACTCACAAACTAAACATTAAATGATTTTGGGAAAGCAGTCGCTACTAAAAATCCCTCCTTTTTTTTTTGCTGAATTTGGCACTTCTACAAGTATTTGCTGTCATGGACTTTAGTTACATATATAGGCGGTTGGAAGGTCATGTTTTGTTACATTAAGAACAATTCTGGAAAAAATGCATGTTACACTTATTACGTGCAGCCTTCCATCTTTTTACTATTTCACCTAGCAGCTTTTATATATTTTTTTAATTTTCTATTTTTTTTTCAGATTGAAGAAGAGCAGGCTTAATAGGACCCTCAGTGGGAGTTGAAACAGATTGCTAGCTTCATTAATGATGCATCTGTAATGCTTACAATCGAGGTATGAAGTTGTGGCTTTCAATGGAGAATTTGAAATATGAATTAAGTATGCAATGAATTTCTCACGATTTAGATACCTTGCGTCACATTATTCTGATGACATCACAAGCAAGATAGCTAATGAATTATACGTTGCTGAAAGCTAACCACAATGTATGAGTCTTAGGTTGTGAAAAGAAACGAGAAAAAGAGGAGCTAACCTTAACATAGAAAGCCTTGGGTGGTCCTTCTAGCTGGTTGCATTCCTTATTTGCGGTGGAATGCAATCAGCCACCACAGAAAGCCCGTTTGACACGATCTCGTTTGTTGTCTGCAGGGATCCTGAGAATGCGTATACCTGTAGAATAGTACGAGGGGGTTAAGGTACAAGGTTCCAGTTTGCTGTGGAATTTGCTATTGCATTGACCCACTGACAATGTGGTGAAATTGTAAGAATATTTGATGAATCCTTTTGCATCCAGTGGATGCTCAATATTTTGTTCTATCCTCGCCGATTATATAGTTGCCATGTGTTATTTTTTTTACATTTTAGATAAAAAGTAACGACTATAAATAGTATTTATTAATCAAATGTCATTTATATAATGATTTAATATAGCTTTTAAACTTAAGTTATAATAATTAGATTTGATATAAACAAATTATTTTAATGAGTTTTTTAGAAAATTAAAAACTAGAATTTGTTTTTGAAAAATTTAAAGGTTAAGAAGTTTTTCCAAAATTTTTTAAACTGAAAATAATGTTTATATTTTTCACCCTCGCTTTAAATTCTAGGCTTAATATGAGTAGGAATGTCAATGAGTTAGGTCGGAGTTGATCGACGTATGACTTGCTTTTAGCTTGGCTTATTTATATTTTTTTTCAAAAAATTTTGGTAAAATAATATCGTTTTTAACAATTTTTTTTGTATATTTCTTTCTAATAACGGGCTGAGCTGGGCGGGCCTGAGCTTGACAAATGGCCTATTTGAGCTAAGGGACTTAGCCTGTAGCCTTGCCAAAGTGGTGCCGGCCGGGACCAGCAAGCTCGGTTAATTGTCACCATCTATACGTACATACCCAAACGTTTCTGATTCTGGACCAACTAGTTGAATCACAAGCGTTGCTGTCCTAAAACCGGATTTCACAATTCTCTCAAAAAATCCGCAATCCTGAGCACTACAAACGCAAGTGACATTTGAATTCTAGTACTAGAAACGTTAATGTTTCTTTGATCCTAACACGAACTTGACGTTTTATTTAAAATGAATTTGATATCTGTATAATAAATTTTAAATAAATGAAATTAATTTTTTTTTTATATTCTTAATAAAATTAATTAAAGCTAATTAATTGTTTTTTATTAAATACCCATGTTCAAAAAAATTCTAGTTATATTTTAAAAAATAAAGCACAATCGCCACCATTCTTTTAAAAACCTTGGATTGTCACTCTCTTGTTGTCAACAAGAATGGCAGCAACTAACAAGCTGATTATTTTTTTTTGTTTTTTATTATAATGGAGATACATGAAACCTTAATTGATTAACTAAGGGAGAGATACTCCTTAAATATTCTCTAGGAGGATAGATAGATAACCTACAGGTAGGTTTTAAAATACATGGATGTTGAGTTTTAGTGAAGCGGTATAAGTAGCTAATTAATCCGCAACGCGATTAGCCTCTTGGTACACTTAGCTAACCTTCACAACCCATTCTCTTGCTAGTAGATTTTGAATTCCGAGTAATAGAAAATTATACTGGATTGGCTAATCAGTCGAGGAGGAGAGTATGTTAATAACTATAAAGGAGTCCACATCTAACTCCACTTTCCAGTTGCAAAGATTTCATGCAAGTTGTAATCCTGTAAATACTCCCCATAGTTCTGCACAAATGGTGGTGCAAACACCTTTATTGTATGCAAAACCTCCTATCCAAGTTCCCGTGTTGTCGCGAAGTATTCCCCCGATTGAAGCTCGTGAGTATGTTGCTTTATATGAACCATCCGTATTGAGTCTTATCCATGCTGGTGGAGGACTGTGCCAACTAACGAATGTCTCTACCCTCAGCTGTGGTTGCCATAAAACTCGTCCGACTAGTTCCTTAGCCTGTTCAAACGAATGGACGTAAACAACCACTATTTGGTGAGGGTTGGTTGGCTATGAGAATTGAAGATCGAAGATAGTTTGGTTTCGCCACAACTATAGGAACCAACAGGCCGTACCGGACATTAACGACCATTGGACGCCTTGCGTCAGTTCGTTTTGTTTCAAATTACCTGACACCCATCTGTTAAGGTCCTCGCTGAAAAAGTTGTCACAAATGGCAATGTGAGGGAATTCTCGCCAGAATGGTCGAGCTTGACATCCATCCGAAGTACATGCAAAAGGGTTTCAGGTGCATCGCAAATCTGGCATGATGGGTCGGTGGTGAGATGTCTACTGTGTTGTTGGTGGTTGGTGAGTAGTCTACCATGGTTCATTAGCTACAAAAATGCTTTGATTCTTTGCGATCCCTTCCATTTCCAAATTCGTTCCCAATCTCCTGCATGACTAGTATCTGGTTGACCAGCTATCAACTTGAATGTTGAGATAGTGGAGAATAAGCTATTCTTGGAAGCCCGCTAAATCAATCGGTCAGGTCGAGGAAAGGGCTTGGTGGTAAGATTGCGGCAATTACCATGCAACCTGATGCAGGGAGAAGTGATTGAAATACGTCCCATCGCCATCCTCCAGTATTATCTACGAACCAGTTTACCTGAAGAGTTAGCAAATTGCTTGGAATGCTTAAGTGGACTAAGATCATGCACCCAAGCATCCTCCCAGAACTTCGCAGTGACGCCATTGCCTACCACCCATTTGATGCCCCCCCTAAGCACATAGGTTTAGACGGATGCAATTCCCCTCCATACCATGGGGACCCTCTAGTTCTACGATTGTATGTCTTACCAACTGAAGTATTTGCACTATCGAGGATGTTCAAGTTTACGACTTATTGCACAATTGACAGCGTTTTTTTGGAATGTCTCTTACGAGAACATTGACATGTAGTAGCAATATTGGTTCTGATCTCTTTATTCATATGTTGAAACATGGGAGTTTTCACTATGTCGATAGGATGTCAATGTCACCGAGACTTTTGAATTTAGCTAGGACCTATGTTTTCTTAGGAATAAGGCAATGGAAGAATTAATATGGAGCTTGTTTCGTCATTAATTACTATTTCTGGTTTATAAATTCCAAGAGATTGATCAGCTCTTGACATAGTTGGTCTTGGGACTGGAGTGGATCTTTCCAGCACGGACTTGCAATTTCATTCACTAATACTCAATTGTGTTAGGTCACGACTTCACCAGCTTAGTTGGTACAGTTGGAAGTTGTAAAACCTGAAATAAAAAACAACCTGGATGCAGGAAAATATTTCCAGTTAGCTATATCTTTACCATTAATTTAATACGTAATGGTATAAGATGAGCTCAAGTTTACGACATGAAACTTGTTTTTATCCTGGAAGTCAAGGAGGTAGGTTCCGCGACTCATACCTTCAAATAAAATACTGTATTGACTAGTTTTAGTATCATTATTTATTAATGTAGGGAGAGGGTGATGGATCAGAATCCGAGCTCGCGTTCTGGATGAAAATGGCGGCATTTGGGGACGCCAAGAGAGATTTTGGATTCTGAGGAACCCGTCATTGTCACTCACGCTTTTTCATTACATATCCGAATCACATGAAACGTAAACAAAATGTAATCTACTGTCACACCGCCAACATCAGCATGAACAACACCATACTCAATTACTCATCAAAAGTCATAAATTATTGCTGTCTTGCCAGCATCCTTGAAGGTGATTGAGAAGAAAGACGCTATTCGTCTTCTTCCTTAATGGTTTGTGCTTCTCTCTTTGCGGCCTTCTCATCATTGGCAAGCACCCACTTTGCCTCCTGCTGCTACACCACCACTTTCGTTCACCATTGTCACTCACTTCCCTTTCCTTTGATGTATCAGTTTCTTCTCTTGTTTCTTTTCCTTCAATCATCACCTGCATATGAAAAAAATTCTCACAATCTCTTTTATCTCTGATTAACTTACGAAAGGTATAATTAAGCCAACTTAATTTCTCCCCATGGATGTCAGAAAGGATCAGATTACAGTATTGACATTAGTTTTGACTTGTGACTGTGTCATTTTTAGAAGGAGCTCCAGGAAAAAAATGCATGAGATGACTAGTACAAATGAGATGAGAGCAACTTAATTTCGCTGCCTTGTGTTATATTATATAAGGTATAAAACATTGGTATTATTCAGGTAATCACATTATGCTCTCAATAAAAGCATATGGTTCAGTAAATTATTGACTTTAAACAATTGGAATTTTTTTTTGAATATAATTTTAAATAAGAAAATTTCATAAAATAGTAAAATTTAGTAATTTTATATTCTTTTCATGTATGTTGTATTTAAGAAATGTTTTTATATTTTGATAATGAATCAAATTGGTACTTTTTAGATATTTATAATATGACTTTGTTAATATATGTATATGACCTCATTGTTCAATATAAATTCTAACCACGGATAGATTTTATTCTAGCATAATTTACTAAATTGAAATTTAATTATTTAAAAAATATTATAAAAAAGAAGATTAAATTAATTATGAAAAATGTAAAGTTTGAATTTAAACTATAAAGGGTTTGAATAGTAAAAGCCCTAGGGCATTGACATAATTAATTGTCTAGAATTTTAGATATATTTTGTAGTTTCTGTATAATTTATTAGTAAATGTGGATTTAATTAGATACAAACAAGAACGGACGAGTAAAAAAAACAAAAGATTCTTTGTGAAATGCTGACAAGTGGGGTCCTGATGGATGTTAATTCTGTATGTGCACTACAGGTTGGACCTACTGCTCTGGTGGTCTGGTCTGTTAACCTTCAATTTTAAGAGCTTGAAGGGATTCTGTTTGAAAGATGAAAGATCTTCCTAGGATGGACAGTATAAGGTGGTCTGTTCACCCTCTATTTTATCAGTTTCTAGCCATTGAATAAGTAAGAGAGAGAGAAATTAGATGGTTGAAAACTAATGGAAGCAGACTAATTGGTACAGACCATCTAATCCCATTTCTTCTCACACAACAATCAACAATATATTTTTGTCAATAATTCATATTGCAATATGATAGACATCCTTATTCAGTAATTTCAAATTCATATGCTAACTTAGGACAAATACGTGAGGATTTTGAGGTTCTGTTTTTGACTTAGGAAACTTGGCTGTATCAAGCAGGGCAGAAGGTGGCTTTTCAGAGACAGCATGCTCTACTGAAATTTGTGGCTAAAAAGTGATGGTACAGGGTTGGAATCGGATAAAGCTATGCCCAATGTTATGTGATGTTATGATCACCATACTGCACTGTATCACGACCAGCCCAGATAGTTTCCAAAAAGAAGAAAAAAAAGAGTGATGATACTGATACGCCACTTTCAATTAGATTCCCCGTTATCATTATCAAACATCTAAAGGGGAATGGAATGATTGAAGCATCTTCAGTCACATCTAGAGGCCTAGGAGGTGAGTAGATGTAGCCCTGCACACTTGGGGCCACAGGTAAGCTTGATTGGTGAAGGACCATGTTATCTCCTATTTCTACTTAGCTATTGCCCATGCATTGCCTACATTTTTCTGGCCTAAAGTCTTTTTGCCAGTTTTGGAACAGGTATGCACCACAAAACAAAACAAATTGAGGAACGGACCACTCTTTATTTTACTAATACGACAAATTTAGTAAATGGTAAAAAAAATATTAAACACTGTTCCTCACCAAACTACAACTAAAAGGTCCTGCTGGTTTATGATGCAGTTCAGTTTTGTGTCTTCAGAGCACTTGGAATCAATTTTACCCACTCCATATGTCCACTCAACAGGAAAGTGTTCAAGTGTTTGAGGCAATTGAATTCTACAGGTGGAAATTTTTGGTGTAGGCTAGAAAAACTGAGACAGAGCATGTTGCATTCAGGTCTTCTATTGAAACTAACAAAAGCAGAAAAGAAAAACAAATTAACAGACACCCTACAAGCAGAAAATGGAAAAATAGAAGGAAGAAAAAACACCCGCTTATGAATCTTTTTCACCAAGAAAATTGGCAGATGGATCAAGTTCATGTCCTGAAATGACACGTCTTAAGAAAATTTCTTTAGTAACACTTACCTTGTCTTCAGCTTTCGGCTTTGCATTATCAGAATTAGGAGAATCTCCACCTTCTGTTTCGCATCTCTTCAACGATTTCCCCATAATTGGAGGTGTTGAAGGTGGGCTTGCCATCCTCGAGTTATGTTCAGGAGGTGTGCTTTGAGTTCCAACATCTCTTGTTGAGCCTTCCGATTTTCCTTCTACATAGAAAAAGCGCGAAACGAAACAACAGCTTGAGTCAATTTAAGCAGGCATTTCCAAAAAGCAACTGAAGTATCAGAAAATGTAAGTGTTCAGAGTTCAGACAACCTTGGATGGCCAAATGAAGAATATCTTCTTGGTTAGCAATGGAAAGCGAGGGCTTTGTGTGGAGTTGGGACCGAGAATGGGAAGAGTAATTAACAAGAGGCACAGACATTGTAATTCTGGAGGTTAAGTTACGAAATGATCTTCCACTCAGCGTTTTTGCAGATAAACATTCCATTGGGACCTCTCCTGACTGTGGATTGCATATGTACTTCTCTGCTTCATTCCACTTGGAATTTAGAGCAAACCCATCTGGAGATAAGCATTCCCAACTGTTATACACTGACCTTGCCTGCAATGCTGCAAGAAAATCAAAGCAATGAACCATTCAATACATTATCACTCTTTATACGTAAAGTTTGAATCTTTAAACTTTAAAAACATTGTGGACTTCGATGCTTAGTTACCTTTAAGAGCACTGGTGAACGAGTACGTTGATGGGTCAATTTCTTCTGAAAATGAGGTGGGAAAGTGCGAGTTAACTCATAATTATAGAATCAAAACTTGCTTGTTTGCGGTGAAGTGAAGTAGTTATGTACCTCTCAGTGAGTAGCCAGGAGACGAAGCAGTACTAGAAATGGTAACAGTTGATCTAAAAGACCTTGCATCTTCTCTAAAGCTTCTGATATTCGACCCTGAAAATCTTCTTGATTTGGTGTTTTCGCGACTGATTTGAGCCCTCAAAGTCCACTCTCTGAGACTGAGTTCTGGTTCCTCTCGTCGTCGAGAAGTGTATGGAGGCTGTTCCATCGTGGACGCTATAAATGAGTTACAATACGTTCAAAGTTGTATTGATTTTCCAGTCTCAACTCCCAAAGTTTGTTCAAGTCTTTTATAGGTGCACGAGGCTTGCAATGTTGACGCAAAATACCCCTGTGTATTAACACTTCAAATCATTTGCTAGTGAAATGGAAAATTATCAGGTACACTTGGTTTATTAATCAAGTTCCTATGTCTCTAGTTAGCCAAAAATAAGTTCTTGGTGTCTCTATTTGGATTGCTTGAGAAGAGACAAAATTGTTAACTGATACATATGAAACAGTTTTCATGTAGAGAAGTGTGACAGTTCTATTATTGAAGTTCGTGGTATGGACTAAAACCTGTCGGCTCCACTGTTTTCTTTTGCAAGTTACTTCCATCACTAAGGCCATGTATATTAATATGAAGTTATAGAGATTATGTCAGAAATTTTGTTCTTTTCCAATATATATGGAGGTTTAAGCCACAAAAGAGTTGAGCTAAAGTTCAACTTGTTTGTCTCATATCAAGATGTCAAGAACTCTCTCTCCTTAGACTCAAAATCTTACTGCCAACTTTGGTAAATATAGTGAAAATCAACTCCCTTATTCTTTGTGCACAACGTTACATTTGAAGACGATTGTTTTGATACAAAACAATAACTCTTTTGCATATGTTGAACCAGGGTAAGAACGTGAAAGTCATGACTGCAAGCAATTTCAAGGTTTTAAGTTGAAAAGGCTTTTACATGGTTTACGTATCTGATTTTCAGTGGCAGGGTGAAACGACATTCTTTCTTCAGCACATGGTTTACGTCTCTGATTTTCAGTGGCAGGGTGAAACGACATTCTTTCTTCAGCAAGTGGAGTGGTGCACTATATTCCCATATATATGTCTGTCACTCGCTGTCCCAATGACTGCTACCGTAAACTGGGGGTCCTTCCAGTGCTTAAAATGAGACATTGCACTAAAGTTGAAACCGTACAAACAATGGGCCTACGACCCAACGGCGGAGAAATGGTGCTGCAGGCGCATGTCTACTAGTGCCTTACCTTGGAATCAAGAAAATTTTCCTGCTCTGAGGTGTTGAGTTTACCCTTGTTCGGATTACGAGATTTAACTCCTGCGGTGATCGAGTACATGGACAGGACTTCACGTTGAAGTTGGTGAAGTTGGTGGTACAAGGAGATGGTTCAACTGTAATGTGCAATTGCAGGGCCACCACTTCAAAGTACGTATTGTTATTAGAGCTGAAATTTGGAGACGAGAAGTTATACGGTGGAAGACCTTAAACTTCCATTGTAGAGGTCTTTAAATAACGCTAGAGTCTGGATCTAGAGTTTAACAAAAACTTAAATACATTCCTTACCTTTAGGTATGAATAAGAACTACCTAATCTTTAAAAAAACAGATAAAGCCATCCTAAAGATAAAAAGAGAAAAATAATCCAAAAGATTAAGTTTTTTTAATCCAATTTATAGGAGTGTTCAACATTCCTCCATGCATAATAGGTACAAACTCCTAGTTTGCTTCTCAATTATTCAAATCTGGCTTTTAGAAGTGCCTTTGTTAGGACATCTGCACTTTGATCATCGGTCCTACAATAAGTAGACATATTTCACCTCTTCTTTGCACTTCCTTTTAAAAAAACAACTTAATCTTAAAATGTTTAGTTTTGCCATGAAAAATAAGATTGTTTGAGATTGAAATGGCAGCCTGATTATTAACAAAAAGTTGAGTTGGCTCATTTTGCTTCATATGTAAATCTGCAAAGATATTTGTGAGCTAAATTGCTTGATTTATAGTAGCAATGGATGCCACATATTCTATTTCAGTTGTGCTTTAGGCCACAACATCTTGTTTCTTTAAACACTATGAAAATATCCTTGAGCCAAAGCTGAAACAATGACCTGTTGTACTAATATCATTAACTAAAGCTCCTCAATTACTATCACAATATCCATGAAGTTTGAAATTCTGACAGTAAGTGTACTTAATTCCATAATCTACGATACCTTTAACATATCTCATAATTCTTTTGACAGCTTCAAGATGTACTTTACTAGCACAATGTATAAATCTGGAAAGCATACTTACTGCAAACATAATATCAGTTCTAGTTGTAGCAAGATACATTAAGCAACCAATTAGGCTGCTATAATGATGTTCATCCACCTTATTAGCTCCATGATCTTTGCTGAGCTTTTCCTTCTAGTTCACTGAAGCAGTAGCACTTTTGCAATCTTTCATATGAAGTTTTTAAATTATTTCCCTTGCACACTTGATTGGCATATGAAGACTCCATATTTATTTTGCTTCACCTCCATTCTAAAAAAAGGTCATTAAGCCAGGATCAGTCATCTCAAGTACTTGGAGTATTTAAGCTTTAAACTCCTTTATTAGCTTCTCATCATTTCCTGTTATAAGCAAATCATCAATATAAACTATGATTAATTTAACTTCTGTTTGCTTCACGTATAATGTAGCTTCACTTAGATTTTTAATGAATCCAAAGTTTTGAAGATGATCATTAATTCTATTGTACTAGGTTCTAGGGGTCTGTTTAAGACTATACAAGGTCTTTTTTAGCTTGTAGACCTTCTCCTCCTGTCTCTTGACTTGGAATCCTTCTGGCTGTTCCACAAATATCTCTCATGTAAATAACTATTTAGAAAAAGCAGATTTTACATATAAATGGTAAACTTTTGGTCCTTTATATGCAGATAAGGCTAGCAACATTCTAATCGTATCAAGGCATGCAACTAAAACAAATGTTTATGAAAAATCTACTCTAAATATTTGAGCATATCCCTTCACTACTAATGTGGCCTTATATTTATTTATAGAACCATCTGCATTAAGTTTAGTTCTATAGACCCATTTAACTCCTATGAGTTATTTATGTTGTGGTCTATCCACCAACTTTCATGTGTTGTTTTTTCAATCATCTGAAGCTGTTCTTTTATAACATCTAACCACTTGTCATCCTTCTCAGCTTCTTTGAATTCTACAAGTAATTGGACAACAATATTGTTTCTTTCATAAATTTCAAATAAGGGCCTTGTATCTCTGACTGTTATCTTATCAATAATATCAAAGTGTTCTACAACTTTTAGAAATTGTTTTTTCATTTGCTTCTCCTAACTTCATTCTTTGTCCTCCATGAATTTGGCATCTTTATTTATAAGAAATTTTTTATTTTATGGTTGAAAATTTCTATAAATTTTGTCAATGTTGCTATACTTAATGAAAAAATCTAGTTCAACCTTTTTATCAAGTTTGTCTCTTAACATGAGGCACATAAGAAAAACAAACACAACAAAAAATTTTACAGTTTTGCAAATCTGATTTGTAACCAAATAAGGCTTTAAATGGAGTTTTTTAAAGATAAAACTCTAGTTGGCAACCTATTCATCAAAAGTACAGTAGTTACAGTGTTTGCCTATAGTTCGTTTTCATGCAACATACATGTTGTTATTTCTAGAACACTTTGATTTTTTCTCTCACTTACACCATTCTGTTATAGGTGTAAGGTGTAATAAGTTGGTGTTAAATATCGGTTTCTTCACAAAATTTGTCAAAGACTTCATTTGCGTATTCTTTCCCATTATCTAATCTTATTATATGCAACTTGGAACCACTTTGATTTTTTCACAAAGGCTTTGTATTTTAGAATATATTAGCAACCTAAAATTTGGATTTAAAGAAATAAATCCAGCTAAATCTAGTGAAATCATCAATAAATATAACATAGTATTTTTACCATTTAAAGATGATGTTTTTTTGATGTTCTTTAATATCTGTGTATATCGGTTGTAACTTGTGTGTTACTCTCTATGCTGTTTGAGGGAATGGTTGACTTGCTTTCCATATATTGACAAGCCACACAATCAACTAACTTGTCTTCGTGTAATGAGACACCTTTCACCAATGCATGTTTCTGGATATAAAGAAGTCCAGCATGATGGAAATATCCAAGCCTCTTGTGCCATAATTCAACATTGCTCATAGTGCTTAGGAATGGCAATGGGGTGGGTTTGGGGCGGATTATGCGATCCCCGCCCCCATCCCTATTTATAATTTCGTTTCCCATCCCCGTCCCATCCCCATCGGGTTTTTTTTTTCAACCTCCATCCCCATCCCCATCGGGGAATAACATCCCCATACCCGGCCCATTTCCCCGTTGGGGATGTTAATAAAAAAAAATAGCATTGTCTAATGCAAATAAAAAAAAAACAAAAAGTCTTCAAAGCCATCCATAAAACTATTGATCTTCGCAATTTTTTACCCTAAATCCAACAACCAACACACTAACAGAAGTACAAATTACATTAATTCTCAAATGCTATGCCAATAAGTAACATAAGGATCATAGGACATGCTAAGAAGAGAAAAAAAGTGCGAGCTGAATCATTTAGCTCTACACTAAGAATGAAACAAAGATACATAATAATAAGAAGGAGACAAAAAAATGAAATAGCGGACAACATTTCCCCAAATCTTCAACAATTTCACCAATTTTTTACCCCAAATCCAACAACCAACACACTAACAGAAGAAATCATTTTCAATATGCATGAGCTGCGGTGGTCCTGTGCGTCGGCTGGGTCGACGTCGGGTCGTGTGCGCCGGCTGAGCTGCGGTGGTCCTGCGGTCGTCCGGTGCGTCGAAGACTCGAGGAGGATGAAGAGAAGGCTAAAGCCGGCGTGGAAGAGCGACGACACGACGGAGAAGACTCGACAGACGGACGGAGGCGAAGAGGAAGACTCGAGCAGACCACCACCGTGCAGATCCAGACCAGGGAGGGCGGTGACGCGGCGGGAGAGAGACGGACGGCAAGGAGCAGGCGACGGAGATGGACGGAGGACAGCTAGGCAGAGAGAAGAGAGAGGCGAGAGTAGACGGAGACGACAGCGATGGACGGAGGACAACGAGGCAGAGAGAAGAGAGAGGCTGCGGTGGTCCTGCGGTGGTGAGCTGCGGTGGTCCTGCGGTCGTCCGGTGAGTCAAAGACTCGAGGAGGATGAAGAGAAGGCTGAAGCCGGCGTGGACGAGCGACGACGCGACGGAGAATACTTGACAGACGGACGGAGGAGAAGAGGAAGACTCGAGCAGACCACCACCGTGCAGATCTAGACCAGGGAGGGCGGTGAAGCGGCGGGAGAGAGACGAACGGCAAGAAGCAGGCGGCGGAGATGGACGGAGGACGGAGAGTAGACGGAGACGGACGCGAGGCAGAGCCGCAGAGAGAAGAGAGAGGCGATGACAGATGCGAGGCAGAGAGAAGAGAGGGGCGATATACCGGGGGGGTGGTAGATTTTTAGGGTTAACACTTAACATTATATACGGGTTGTCTTCATTGGGTCGGGTCAGGTCTCCATTGGGTCGGGTCGGGTTCTCATTGGGTCGGGGCGGGTCCCCATTGGAGATGGAGACTATAATCTCCATCCCCACCCCGAATATAAATGAGGAAAAATCCCCATCCCTTGCCCCGTTTATTCGGGGCGAAATATGCCCCCATACCCGCCCCGTTCGGGTCGGGGAATGTCGGATCCCCATCGGAGCGGGGCTTTTTGCCATCCCTAATCAATGGGGTGTATTGAAGCATGATTCAAAGTCTTATCTTTTGACTTGGTCTGTAGTTTGTTATTAAGTTGAGATAATGGGCTGATTGTTTTGTGATTTGATTAGTTAGAGGATCCAATTGTGTTGTTTACATTATTGGAGTCGTCAGTCCATAAATTTTTAATTGATCGTTTGATTGTAAGCTTATAAAAGGCAGGTCTCTTCTGTTTTTTAATAACGAATAAATAGCCCACTTTCAAGTCATAATAATTATCTTACTTTGTTAATCGTTTTTTAATTTCCTCTCCAACAAATTACTTGTTTATTAAAGTAGGTAATAGACTAATATTTGTAGCCGACGGCGATTCCAAAAAAAAAAAAAAAGGACTAAACAACTGCGTCAACGAGCATTTAAAGAAATTGTCTAGCCCACAATGGAATTCTTGTGTTAGAGATAAGTAGTTTTGGCAGTAAAAAACTAAAATACCCAACAGCGGAATTCTTGTGTTAGGGATAATTAGTTTTTAATATATTGTTTTCAATACTAATTAACAGGTAGATATGGAGATCTTCTATGCAGGTCAAAAGGGTGCATCAGTTAAAGACAGTATAGTTCCATCTGGAAATTAAAAAAATAATTAATAAGTTTTTATTTCTAATTTTTTAATTATAAATCTAAATTTTATATTTAATAAATAAAAACATCTCGTAAAAATAATTATGATTAAGTTAATTAGGATAGGTCTTAACAAATCTACACTTTTAAGGGTCCATGCTTCTATCTGGAACGTTCTAGCACCTTGTGCGTCTATGATATAAGCAAAGAAGTTGATTTCTTGTAACATCACGTCAGCTTCCCAACAAGGAGCTCTACGCCCTTTACTTGAAAGAACAAAATGAGTTAAGATCATTTTTTCTTCAGTTAATTCTTAGCTTCACGTGTTTTCCTTCAGTCTGAAAAGGGTTTGCTTCATGTTGTTTCATTGCTTCTTGTGAACGTGGGACAGTCGTTATGAACTTCACTTCTTATGTCTTTTTATTGTTTTGTTGGCTGAAAAACCCAGAAAGTTTTCATCTTTATAGAAAGCTACAAATACTTTTCTAAATGATGATAACCTCCGTTATGAAATTAGTATATAATGATATGTTGTTTAGTGAAATTTATCAAGTTCTAGGTGATGATCATACCGGTTTCTACTTAGATAAAATGCGGAGAAACCAGTTAAATGGATTCAACTGAGGAGAGGGATTCGTCAGATTGATTTTACTTTTACAGTTGATGTGTATGAAGTACAGCTACATTGATACTTTTTGCAGCCGACACCCAACTGTGAAGTGGGCACAAAGAAGTGACAGGATTTACATCACTATTGAGTTACCTGATGCCAAGGATGGGAAGCTCAAGCTTGAACCTGTAGGGAGGCTCACCTTTTCTGCCACTAAAGACGAGGCTCTCTACGAGATTGATATCGAGTTGTTTGACAAGGTCAATGTTAAGGTATGCCATTCTATATATATATATATATATGTCATTGCAATGCGTTAAGGTTGACATCTGGAAGTGATTAATGGTACTTGAGCATTCATCTGCAGGAGAGCAGGTACAACTTGGGAGCTAGACATATTGTATATGTCATTAAGAAAGCAGAAAAGAAGTGGTGGAGCAGGCTGATTAAGTGGGAAGGAAAGCCTCCAGCTTTCATTCATGTTGACTGGGATAAATGGATTGATGAAGACGATGAGAAAGGTACAGGATGCTTGTTTTATAGTCTTTTTTTAATCTTGGTATTACGCTAATTAATTTTTCTAAAACCAAACTCCTCTTGTTATTGTGACAGTTGAAGGCAACATGAGTTTTGATGATAGAGATTTCTCGGTAAGTCTGTAGCTTACTCGTCTTGGTTGTTCACTCAGCGTTTCCCTGCTCCTAGTCGCTCTGATTAAATGCACGAGGCACCCAGTTGCTTGAAACGGCTTACAAACATGGAAATTTTCAGGGGAATTAGAATATGTGTTGCATTATGTAGGACTAAATCTGCTTAATCACCAGCAAACACTTGTTTCTTGAAAGGGGACAAGGGGAGGGACATTTATGGAAGTGTGAAAAGTGAGCACGAGGATAGTTCGGAGAGATTCATTCTATGATCTATGGAGGTCTCGTGCACAAGAATTGGTTTTACTAAATCAATGAGCTTTCGATCATTTTCAATACCTGATAATGCTGCAGTAGAAAGATTGTTGTAGCAAAGAGTCTAAAGTTCCTGTTTTTGAGTTCTTTAAAACAGAATGATAATGCCACGAAGGGTTTTAGGCTCTGGAATTATACTAGTGTATATGTTTGGTTCTTAAGGCCATAATAAGCAAACACTACTGATCTGGTCTATCAGAAAGGTGAAAGGAAAACGATTGGACTGGAATAAAATTTAGTTCCTCTGCCTATCAGCATTGTCCCATCCTCACATGTAATGGCTGGATTTAGAGGATACCTAATCATCAACATTGGTCCCCTACTTGTAAATTGAGATTAATACTATGCAGAAAATAAACATGGCTGATGAGGATTTTGACATTGAAGATTCAAAAGGTCACAAAGGTTAGAAATCTATACTTAGGTTCATTCATTTATCGGCCTTCAGATGCAGCCTGATGCTTAGTTTTTTTATTTAGCAACAGAAATGTTGTATGAAATACTATTGTTGTTGTACTGCCTACATGTATTCTTATGTCTGCTTGAAATTTTCAGAAGGGGAAGAAACAAAGTAAGAACAAGAACACAATTCATCAGCTATTGAAGAAACTGAGACTTAGTTGTGTCTTGTAAAGCTACCAAGATTACTCTGTGCTAGAGAGCAAGAGAGAGGAGACAACAGAGAAATCTCGCAGCATAATATTTATAATGACTCCAAGGTTCAACTGTACTATATTGCGCCAACCTGTACAATGTTTCTGTTGAGTGAAATAAATCAGCATACGATCCACTACCGAGTTCTAAATATTTTTGTATGAAGTGTCACATAAACTAGATTTGAATGCTGCATAAATCGGATTCATTTATGCTGCAAACAAATGCATTCTTCATAAATAGATTATTTTATTTTTGTCAAGTAGCAAAAGTTGTGAACTCTTCGGTATCTATTTGTTAACTAGCAGAAGTTATGAACTCTCCAGTATCTAAGCAGCAAAGTTTCGGCCGTGACATAACCGAACGAGTCCTCTTTTAGTGACAATCGGGTCTTCAAAATAGGGTTATCTTTTATACGTCAACAAAAAAAGGATGAAAAGCAATTTAAGGCGACAAGTTAAATCATTCTATGTGAATATAGGCTAAAATTCTCTAGCAATCATGACGTAAACTTAATCATCTATTACACAATCAAACAAATACGAGCATACAAATTTGGATTGATTCATATACTTAATCATATATGGCTGAATCATGTATAACTGCAGCCGCAAAACAAAATTTCATTTGATGCTTCGTCATACACAGTACACGTAAATGCAAAGGGTCAATAAATACTGCAAGCATCCAGATATAGTGAGGAGGACAGGATGCCTATTGAGACAAGCACGTACATACATGACTTGGCTATGCATCAACTCCCTAACAAAATAGAAAGCTACAGTATTTGTCAAGAGCACTAGATATATATTACCAAATCATGATCCAAAAGGACCTGGTTCAAAACTATCAAACATGGCCTCTACTAGCCACTCCATCCCCATCAACCAAAGTGACCCCGGCATTTTGATGATCCACATAAGCATTTCTTTTTTCTGCATGGATCCGTATCTGACCGTGAAATCCCATAATCGTAGGTTAACTCCGTCATAGGAGGAATGTGTCTTAACGCAAAAAAGGCAATACAAAGGAAGGATTCATTACTATGTTCATACATGATTGGCTGCCAGAAGGTGTTTGGATCACAACTATGATTCATAAATCGAGCCACATTGCCAATGTTCTTTGCACTTATGAACACGGGTGATGGCATAGCATCGTTGTCAGAAGCATCAGTAGAACTGTCAATTAACCCAGATTCACAATTCCAGCTAAATGACTCATAATCACGGGTTGAATCAAACACATAATCATCATCTTCACTAGTCTTGTCTATTAGCTCACCTGCATATTGACAAATAAAGGTCCCAGCTCGTACAGGATCCCATGATCGGAGGCTCCAGCCTCTCTCCTTTGTCTTGAACACTTCCAGGCGAATCTTCAAACCACTCTGAGATACCCGATTTTTGCAGTTAGCAAGGCATGGACAGGCTGAACCACATTCATGTATCAGTGGCTTCCGACTCACAAGAATCCCATTGGCAGTATATGGGAAGTCACCTTCGTTCTTTCTGATGCAAGAGCAGTTCAGATTGCCAGGTTGGCATGCATTCTGACAGTTACAGCCATAAGCTGGCTGCGTTAGCTTGAATGACTTGGGATACTGGACAGCAGCAAAATATTTAAAGCACGCAGGCCCCTTCTCTTCATCAACTTCGTTTACAAGAGAAACAGGTATCTTTTCAGCTCCTGAGGTGATGTCAGGAAGAATTAGTCCAACCCTTGAAGAAATC
The DNA here is from genome assembly GCA_027564335.1 of Erythroxylum williamsii. Classification (NCBI taxonomy): domain Eukaryota; kingdom Viridiplantae; phylum Streptophyta; class Magnoliopsida; order Malpighiales; family Erythroxylaceae; genus Erythroxylum; species Erythroxylum williamsii. The sequence continues at coordinate 21,763,334 of JANITW010000008.1, read as the reverse complement.
ATCTCTTTCCACTTCTCAATCGATTTCCAAATAGCAAAAGCACTTGGCTGCCCAGGCACCCGAACCAACTTATACTTGAATGTACTGCTACCAGATTTTGCCTTCTCAAGCCATGACTCCTGGATTGTATAAAGACCATCATACAGATAGACCTTTGCTGATGTATTAACAGCATCTTTCATGCCTCGAATAACCCTCACTTCACCGCCCCGGTGCAGGCTCCTCTCCAAAGCAAGGTTACCCCTCTCAAGCTTCTGATCAGCAGCTTGTTCTTTCTTGCTGATTCCTCCATGACCACTATATATAAGAAAATTGCTGTCTTCAGTTTCATCACCATAACCACCAGAAGAAACAATGCTAACTGCCAGTGGTTCATCCTCCAAATTAATTTTGACAATCATGTAATCAATCCCAGCCATCGACTGGGAATGTAACCCCACCAAGCACATTTCAAATCTAAAAAAGAAAATGTCCCCAATCTCAACTCCAGGGACAGCTCCAATTCTCTTTTTCATGTTAGTCCGCACACCTTTGCTCATCAAAATATTACCAGCTTTCAAATCCGGTCGCTTAATACCTCCTTTCATTGACTCCTTAACATCCTCTAATTGGCTAAGCTTTCTCCTAAGGCCATCAAACCTCATTAGCACATTAGTAACCACTTGCCTATCACCATCCTCCCTCTGAGACAAACCAATTGCTCCAACAAAATCACCAGAAGCCACTGTAGGGCGGGCCTTTCTGGCCCTCTTTCTCAAGGGCTTTGGATCATCAAAGACTTCATCTTCATAGTTATCATCATCTTCATGCTGCTCGCTCGGGACCTCGTTTGGCTGTCGTACCGGAAACGAGCGAAGGGGTGTAGGATTGTGAGTCTGCTGGTTAACACCTTGGGGTAAATTAAAAGGGTAAAATGGAGGAAACCCAGAGGCAAATGGAGGACCTTGAGTGTTCGACGGGAATACAGGAACCAAAGTACGCAATGGTTTCACATCTAAGACTCTAGATTTATCAAAATTAGCTGAACCTGGTGCAGAATTGCTACACGACCCTCCATCCATTTCGACTTAAACTACAAGCACAAGAAATAACAATCAAACAAGAAAAAGCATCCCAGAAACCACAAATCAGAAATTGAGTTGTTACTTCACCAAATGAAGAAAGTACACAACGAAAATAAAGTGTGCATGTCGAACGATTAATTATAACAAAAAGGGAATTTCTTTCTATGCTTTTATAGGAAAAAAAAAGATTAAATCTTGAACCGAACGCCTTTTAGATTAGAATCGAAAGGGCAGTTTCGTTCACCTGTGGGTCGATTCTTCGTTAGCTCTTAAAGAGCCAGTGGTCACTGTGTCCCTTGAGATGGTTCACTTGGAGGAGGTAACATCAAACTGTACGGGAACAGACGTAATATCTTTCTCGTCCTTTCTAACTATATGTATAAAAAAGGCGGTTTTAACAGGGACGACAAGAGTGGAGGAGTATTTCCTCGCAATCGTAGCAAGAACTTGTATAAATGATTAAGATTCCTTAAAGGTATTTGTTTATGTGTTTTTTTAATGACGTGATTTGGTTCGTATCTATTTATTTTGTAATGTGATACTATTTTTATCTAAAATAATTGATATGACATCGATTTTATCTAAATACTTGATATAATGTTGTTCTGATTTATTCTTATCAAAAATATTTCCCTTTTTATAATCTCTTTTAATTATATAAATATAAAAGACCTCTTCCATTGAATCCAAGTTTTAATAAGTTTCCATTTAAGCTAGTTTTTATCTAATAAAAGTTGTGTGTTTCCATATTGTTTCTCTCTAAACTCTCTCTCTCTCTCGCCCCTGAAAGTTTGAGTTTTTAAGAAATTTACTTCTATTACACATTAATACAAGTATGCTATGTATTTACCCTTTTATAAGGATCTTATGCATAAGAAAGTATTGAAACTTATGATCTTGTTTGAGTTTTAAATTATACGGAAATGATTAGTCAGCTTAGATCCCTAAGAGACGGGCCTTGAGAGTTGACACTTGTTGAAATAAATGGTTTGTGTTTCGACTAGCATACTTGAGATCTTAGCTATAGTCATCTTTGTCTATCATAGGAGCTATTATAGAGATTTGCTCTATCAAATCATCAGTAGTTTCCTGTTATCTCCATAACCCTTATCTTAGTGTTCCCAATTGGTATTAGAGCTGTATCATTTGGACAAAAGTATTAGTAAGCAATTCTGGTCCTGACATACTTATTGTCAAGCAGAAAAGTTACAAATCTTGCGGAGATTCGTTACAAACAAGATCTTATGAGTACATTGAAGACCGTAATATCTTTTAACTACATTTCTTCAAGCTGATAAGTTTTCTTTGCTCGAGATAAATATGCAAATGTTATTTTTAAAAGAGGCAAAAATATTCTCAAAATTCGATTTAAAGTTAGATTTTGGCAATTACATATTGACCCAAAAGATCGACATAAGATAGTATTTTGCATTCTTAATACCTAGTATCAATGGGCAGTCATACCATTTGGCTAAAAGTTATCCCATCATTATTTCAAAGAGCAATGTGATAAGGATCTATGACAATATCTTATCAAGTGCTTTGATTTACATAGATGATATCTTGCTTTATTCTCGAAGTCAGCAAGAGCATCAAGCCTTATTAAGACAATTTTTGGATCATATAAAAAAGTATGAGATTATGCCCTCAACCAACAAAAGTCAAATTGGATAAGCCTAGAGAGAATTTTTGGGCATGAAATTTCATGATAGTTTTTACCAATCCAGCCTACATATTGCTAATGAACTACTAAACTTCCCAAACACAAACTTTGTTGTTAAACAAATCCAACAGTTTCTCTCGTATGTCAAAATATGTCAGTTTGCTATCAAAGCAATTGAAAAAAAAGTTACCACCATGAGGCCCTAACTAGGCAAAGGCAGTCAAGCTATTAAAAAAGATTAGTCAGCATCCGCCTCCATTAAATATTCTTGAAAAAGGAAAACAAATCTTGTATAATACTGTTATAGGGAGCAATATTATTAGAGGAGATAGAAGGAAAAAGGTTTTACTGTGGACATGTTAGTAGACAATTTAAACTTGCATAAAAGCATATAAAGAGATTTTGGTAGTTAAAAGAGGTATAAAAAAGTTTAATTTCCACCTCATCCTTTATCTCCTTAGAGTAAAAATGGACAATATGTCATTTCCAAAGATAGTGGATCCAAACAAAAAACTTCTACCAAAGAGCCAATTGTTTCACTGGAAATATGGGTTATACCATTATAAATTCATAGTTAAACACATCCAAGGCCATCAGAACATCTTAGTTGATTTCCTCTCTCAGGCTCAAAAGTATGTTAGCCTTATCACTCTTTTCAGAACTATTCATTTCATCCTTTCAACAAACGATCTACCTATCATTGCAAAGACAAAGAAGTTCTTTCCTCTTGTTACAAGAACATGCAATATTATTGATAAAATAACTTCTTTTGACCAACTAAGCCTCTTCTATTACCTCTACTTTTTTTTAAACCAATCAAGCTTACATTGTTGCCCATCCCTGTTTAACATTTAAGCACCATATTTTACTATATGTTCATTAATGGCTCGCTCTCGGAGCATGTATTGTGATACTTATAGGCACTCTTTACTCTCTATGCATATGTTATCTCTCTTCCTCCCTTACGGATCTATCAACATTTATATGATAAAGAAAATGAAAGTCCCCTCTTATGGACCTTTCTTGAGTGATACCAACCACTAATAATATGGAGGATGCAACTTTCACACATTGTTGAGGATCTTAGGTTATGAGAGTCTATTAGAGAAGCAAACCACTCGATGCTTCTTTGTCCTTCATTGGCCTTACAACATATCACATGATGGATACATCTATTTTGAGATTCATGTATACTTTTGGCACACTTCAATCTAATGGCCAAAACACAAAGAAAATTTCCTTAAAGGCCTTAGGTACTTTCTTAAAAACCTCAACCATTTTTCTAAATATGCACTGCCAGTTGTCTCTACATCTATTGGACCTTACCCAGTAGTTGTCTCCCGTTATCCTATGCTGGGGGCTAGAACCCTAGAATAGTGTACATGAGAGTTTATTGAGAAGTTGGAAAGTGCATTTCATGCTCATGCATAAAATAACATATACACACACATGAATATTGATTTTTGCACATTAAAATGATTGCACATGCATTCATTGACATTTTCTTGGTATAATTGATTTATAAATGTGATTATATTGAGAATTATGGTTTAAATGTATTAAAAATTTATTTGGAGAGTGAAAGACGATTGATAAATGGTAGCAAAAATAAAAGTAAAACGATAGTGAAAAATTTTATAAATGATCTTGGGATTTGTTGACAAATGTTATTGAAAATTTGGAGACAATTGAAGTAGAAATTGGATTCAATTAGATTAGTTTAATATGCAAACCTAGTTTAAATTTAGAAATTAGACATATGGCAAGTGACAAGTGTTATTTGCCAAACCTAGTCTTTATTCCCACTATTATACTTGAAAGACAATTTAATTGTCAGAATCTTGATTACTTCTTCTTCGTCGTGACTTTCTTCATCTTCTTCATGAATTTTCTTACAACCTTCATCAACGTTGAACTTTGCTCTCACCTTTCACTTGCTACTTTCATTTTGTTATCTTCTTCATTATCACTAAAATACGTAACCCTACAACCTTTGACTATTGGTGATTGTGTGATATTGGAAAGCTAGGGTTCATATGATTTTGAAGAGTTTGGAGTTTTAAACAAGTAAGTATCGTATGGTTCTTCATGATATGTAGAATGCATCACATTAGTTAATAGTTAAATGTTTATAAAAAGAGGATGTATATTTGCCGAAACGTGAATGAGAAACTAGAGTGTACTGTATGTCTTGCTTTTGCTTATTTGATGATCAATATTTCATAAAATGTTGTTGAGATGATTTTTGAGATAGAAAGATCATTGAAAACGTGTATAAAAAGAGTGCAGAAAATTCATGAAAAGATGATATACGTATACTCTATTTTCATTGTTGTTGCGTGAATTTCTTTGGGTGTTTTATAAATGAACTAAAATGAGTCTAGAGTTAAGGAAAAAGGAATAATTTGATGTCATGATATGGGAATAATTAAAATGATAAGTTAGAGGTGAAATGGAGGTGTTGATGAAGATGAAGAAATGTAGAAAACACTAGTAATGAGTGTTGGATATGTTCAGTTTTTTATGTTTGTGATTAATAATAGATTTTGTTTTGTTTATGGTTGAGTTGAGCTGTAATAGAAGTAGGAATGAAGAGGAACTAAAGAGGATATAAGTTAAAAATGATGGATTTAGTAAAAGAGATGAAAAATATGCAGTTTTGTAAAATCTGTAGAAAATCATCTGTCATGATCGTGCACAAACACAATTGTGACAGAGAGGGAGTCTCAAAGGATCTGCACGATCGTGCAGAAGCATGCCAGAAAGGATTATCTGGGAGTTGCACGATCATGCACAAGCATGCTTGTGGTAGAGAGGAGTTATCCGGAAATGCACGAAGCACGATCGTGATAGTGAGCAATCAACTAGAAATGCACGATCGTGCACAAGCATGATCGTGACAGTGAGAGTGCAGTGATTTTTTATAGTTTGAACATCCTTCACTCTTTTGACCATAACTTTTTCTTCAAACCTCCGATTGACTTGAAATTTGAACCACAAACTCCTCACACATTGTTCTTCCTTTCCACTACAATTCATGGCCATCTGAATTCATTAGGAAAGGATTGATAATGATTGATTGATAAATTGAGGATGAAAATGATGAAGTGTGATGGAATATTGTTAAATTGAGTGTTTTCACTGAACAGACATCTATATTTTTTGGCTATATCTTGATCTGTAGATATCCAAATGAGTTGATTTTTTATTTATATTAAAATAGAAACATATAGATACAACTTTTAAGAAGGAATCTAACTTTAATTCTGTCTTAAAGAGTTTTATAATTTGGCTTGAAGTTGAATATAGAGTGATATTGCAGTTTGAGTACAATCTGAAGTATTTTGTGTATAAATTGCAGAATGCTGAACCAAATTGTAAGAACTTGGTGTCATTAGAAACTTAAGACATATGGGAAAATTTGTTTAAAAGTAGGTGTTGCCTAAATACTTCATTTTCTTTGTCATAATGATCATGCAAAATTGAACCAAAAATATATTTTTAGAAAAGCTAGAATAATTGATTAAGTGATGGACTTAGAATAAATTTGGATTATTGAGGTGTAAAACCGAAGTTCAAAATAGGAATATGTGAGTTTTGATTTATGAATGATCATGTGATGTGAATAAAGGAAACGTATCCGGGATTGTCATTGAGCATGCATTGTACGTAATCCATATAAACATATGTGCATAAATGAGTACTTATATAATTGTGCAAATTTATGATATGTGTAAATGTACATTGCATGATATAGAGGAGCATTTAGAGTGTCAACATCTAGACATTGCCGGGACTTCGAGGCAAAAACTTTTTGGAGAAAACTATAAGTAACATAGAGGGTCTCACTTGAATAATTGTTTGTTTTAAATTTTGCATTGAATTATTATGTGAATGTGATTGTGTTGATTCCAAACATTGAGTGTCTGATGCGTTGAATGCATAAATAAGATATTGCAAGTGCTGATTGTATTTGAATTTGATGAAATAAGTGATTCTTAATATTTATGTTGAATATCGGATCAAGGTTCGATGATAAATGTGAATGTGATGCATTTCATTACATGAATGCATGACAACATAAAGGTTGTTATGACTGGAGTAGCCATCGAAAAAGAGCTTAAAGCTTAGAGTGTGATAAGCATCTCTGGCTCAGTTGCAAATGTACCTAATATCCACTAGGGGATATGGGACATTATTTGAAATAAACCAGTATCAACAAGGGATATGGGCTAGTAAAAAGACACTCGGTCACAACAAAGTAATAAATGAAAATAAGTCTCATATGCATTGCATTTATAATTGATATGTATGTTTTAAATGATTAAAATGATATATTTGACTACTCTGAATGTGATATGCGATGCTACATGATAAATGAAATGATGTGAATTATGTGAATATATGATGTTAGGTACTATATGATTTGAGTGAACCATTGAGGATGGTTAACTCATTGAGTTCGTAAAACTCACGAAAATTGCAACATTGACATTTCAGGTTTGAGAGAGTGATTCACTCATATTTTCTTATCTTTTTAACTCATATTTTCTTATCTTTTTATACTCTTACATTTGGTTTTTATTCTCATTTGATGTCTAAATCAAGTGATTTACATTGATTTTATCATTTTAAGTGTTTTAGGAATCAAGTGAGGAAAATTATGGTAAGAAGGGAGATTCAAGACTTTTGGATGTCATTTTCAAAATAAGGAGGTCGAAATACCCCAAGGGGACTAAAGTTGCAGAAATCCTAATCCTATTAAGATTAGGATTCCTCAAATCCTCATGCAACTAGGATTTCCTATTTTTGAGAGAATATATCAAAACAAGCATCAGGAGCAAAACTTGGCAAGGGATGGTGAAATTCTAATCCCAAAAGGATTAGGAATCCTACTTCAACTAGGATTTCCACATTTTGGAAGATTCCTGTTCGCCACTGCGAGAAATAGATCCAGGAACAATTTAGACAGTCAGGGAACACGTATATTGGGAGAAATGAAGATCCCTACTTTTTAGGAGAATTGATGAGCTGGCAGCACCTGATTGGTACATGTGAATGACACTTCTGTCCAGTCAGCATGCCACATCAGCATCTTGGGACATATGGTGCCTACATGAAAGTGCACGTGGACTACCACTTAAGCCCTAGGAAGCGTGTTTGACTTGGAGGGAAGCTTCTAGAAGATCCTAATTCTATAAGGAAAGAAAGACCTACTTCTACTTGGAAAAGAAATCCTCTTTTACAAGGAAAGAAAGACCTACTTCTACTTGGAAAAGAAATCCTTTACTACAAGGATTTGATGACCATACCTCCTTAGCATTAGTTTT